>JAUZNC010058173.1:0-13958 GCA_034780395.1 Vannuccia rotundouncinata | reverse complement strand
AAATAAAAAATCCAAACTCACTAGAGGCGCCTCTTCAGAACCGAAAATCTTAAATCTGGCCTCGACACAAATCTCTTCTCGACCATTTGCTCGTATGATAAGTGGTACTTCACAGATGGAGCGTGGTGGAATGATCCCCTGCAAACAGAGACACCGCAGTAAACGTAAAGTAGTCAGTCATTGCAATCTATCTGACTTTGTGTAAATAATAATGTAGTCCAAATGCTCACCCTTTGTTGTGTGCTGTGGTAGAGTATTGCTGTGACTTCATCTATCTCTTGCGGTAAGAGCTCATATTTGGCTGGTATGTCAGAATCATTAACTAAGATCACATTCTTTTCATAGGGGTAGTCAAGGAAACAGCGACTGTACTGAAGAACTGGAGTAGACACCCGAATTGGAGGGACTACGGATCTGAAAGAAAGAGATTTTCAAACCTGTAAAACTTATTTAATGCTTACAAAGTTTATTATAAATTTGTCAACGATTCGAAAAGTGTTAGAAGTTAAAATGTTTATACAGTAAACAAATATAAATATCGAAGTGTCTATCGACGTGTATAAAACCTACAAAATACGTATATATATATGTATTAAAGATATGTAGATTGGTTTATAAAACACAGGCACCGCTATATCCAATTGGTATCTAATACACTATTTTTCATTATTCATTGATAACATTCTTTACAAGCTTTTACTAAATACAAAACTTACGTTGGTAGTTTTAAACACATATTATAAAAAATATCCCACCTTGCCGTGATTGGCAGTGTAAGAATCTCATCGCCAACACCAACCACATCAACAACCAATCCCATGCAGTATTTTCGCAGACGATTCGAGGTCAGTTTGACCTGGATTTTAGCAGCACTCATAGGCTGTATGGTGCCTGTCATCGGGTCAATGTCAAACTCCTGCGGTGGGGCATTGGAGTAATGGGTGCGGGGTGACTCTTCAGTGGTCATGTCGTCCGCGTGAATAGGTGGACCTTTGCCGTCGCCTGGGACGCGCAACTTGTAGGTCATAGCAACCAGAGAAGTATTGTGTAGCATCACATGTTCAGACGATGTGAATCCTGGGAAAGGTAGATTCGGAGGATTGTGTAAATAAAGACTGCCTTGATTAATGAATAATTATACTAATATAAGCTCACCGTAAGAAATAGTTCCGAACTTGAGCTTAGCTCGATCGAAGTGAAATGTTGGCCCAATGACTGATCCTCTGAAAATTCAAAAATATTCATTAAACATATAAAGAAATAACACTTAATCTTAATGCTTGGCTGATCTACAAATAGTTAAAGACATGCTTATATCGACCGAATGCCGCCGCTACTCACTTGAAGGTAACATTGACCGGCTCCGGACAACCGTCGAACATCACCTTGAACTCCTCAACGAAGTCGCCGAGAAATGTGCTCTTGAAGGCTATGTGGATAGCTTGATGCCCGCCCGGATTGATCAGTCCATCGTCTGGGGTGAATTTGAAGCAGTTGGAAAAGTTGGTCCCGCCTGGCTGAAACTTGAACATGGCATCAATGTCGCCCTTGTTGGCCAGCACCAGCTCGTACGTGTGAGTCGCGTTGATGAAGATGAAACCCATGTCGAGGCAGGAGAAGGAGAATTGGATTTTGGGTCCGACACCGAGTCCAGAGATCTTGAGGGCCAGTCTGGTCTCGCGGCCCGTGACGTCACAGAAGGCAAGGCGCTGGTATTCGCGTGCCTCGGCCGGTTTGAAGGTGACCGTGACTTCGCGGGAAGAGTTGGGCCAGATCTCACCTTCGACGGGGTCTACCTTCACTACGTCGTCCTCGAATAGAAGACCATCGTTCTGCAGCAGCTGTTGTTGGGAGGAAGAATTAATTAAACCGAATATTAAACCTTGTTTTAAAACCAACTTTCCATGTTATCATGACAATCCTTCTCAAGAATAATCCACTCTTATTAAAGAAAGTAGTAATTGATAAGCTTTAACATAAATATTTTAATATTTACAAAATGAAGTAATTGACTAAATATTTATAACCTCCCAGAAACCACCACGAAGAATGATTTTTTTAAAAATAGATACATACAGTCTTTGACACAATAAAAGAACAATCTAACTTTTGCTTGCATAACAAAACCATTTCATATTGTCAATTTATAAATTAAATGAAGTCTCTACTTTACCCGCTTCTTGTTGAGAAAGGTCCTCGAGACTATGGCCATTTTATCCTTCATGCTCGGATCGATTTCACATTCATCCATGAACCGGGACGTCTCCGAGTCCTCTTCTAATGACAACAATTCCAGCATCATATTTCGCTCCATCTCCTCCTCAATCAGTGTAGAAAACCGAGTCCAGCGGTATTTAGCGATGACGTCACTCCGGTTATGCAGTGTCACAACTCGCTGATTGGCTAAGCCAACATAGGTGTTTTCCACACGGACAGATTGCTTATCGAGTCGGACCGAGACATCCTGAGCCACCCCATACAGCTTCACATATATATTCTCTCCTGTATGGTAACAAAATGTAGTTTAAATATATTTTTTCAGAATTTTTGTTTTTTAACATTGAAATAACAAATTATAAAATTAACGGTTAAACTAATAGTAGACCAGTTCATACATTACCTTATTTGCTATAATCTAAAATAAAATTTAAATCTACAACTTATTTAAAAGCATCCACTTATATTCTAAATTTGTGATAATATTATCCAACCAATATTTGGGATGATTTTAAAAATAGTACTGTGTATAATTATAAGTAGTATAGAAATTTAATTTATATTTTGTCCTAAAATGGAAATTGATCTATTTCAATTAACAAACATTTTAAAGAATATTAGGAAAACTAATTCCAATAACTAATCTAATCTAATTAATTACCAATTAATTGAATAGTTAATCAATTATAAGCTATCTATCTCACCTGTGTCATAATGAATAACCATCTCTCCGATGTGTTCCGTCGTTGTTTGGGGACAATAATCTACAGTCACTTGAAAGGACTCGTTCACTTTGATTAAAGCCGATTGTGGACTCACAGAGAATGGTCTATAGTGTAGGGAAAGGACAGTGAAATTTTCTTCTAATACTCATATTGTAATAAATTTAATGTTGTTTTATGTCTAAAAAAATATTTTCTTAAAATTTATTAGATTATATTTCTAACTATTTCAAGTACTTTAAAGTTCGCATTAATTTCATTAATTTAGTTGTTATATGTACATCTTTAACGATGTGATGTTTAAAACATATCAAAATAAAACTTTGGCTTATAAGATCGCGTGACCAAAAATAATTTACCAATATAACTGTACTCGCATAAAGGTCAAACTACTTGATAAAATAATGCAATACAACAGACATACTTGGCAGTAGTGATCGAAAACTTGGCTTCTCGATTTCCAACATTCCTCACAAACAGAGTCTTCTGTTCCGTGTGTTTCACTGGCACTGGAGCAAAGTTGACCTCATCTGGGAAATCGAGAATGGCTCTGGCGCCAATGCAGTGTACAGGCACGATAAACTTCTCTCGTTCGGTAATGCAGAGCAGTTCGTGGGTGTAGTCGCGTCGTTCGTCAGGTGTGAACTGGATTATGAAGTTGGTGGAAAGTCCGGCAGCCACCTTACTCCCCACGCAATTGGGGCTCACGACCTTGAAGTAGGGGGAGTCTACCTGGGTCACTTTGACAAGTCGTGGAACCTGAGAAGATGGCATAGTAGAAGGATGAAATTGGTGAGGACATCTTTAATTGTTTGCTAATTACATTATAACCAAAAGAAGAAGAAAATCACGTTTATAATACAGCTGGACTGACCTTATCATTATTTCTCAACTGGAGCGTCAATTCGTGTGTTTCATGCGGTTCACAGTTCATGAAATATATCTCTGAAGGAAATGGTTGAAATATTGCCTCCTCAACATCCACTTGTGTGTACTGTTGACATAAAAAATTGAAGGATACATTAAATACAATATCACAGTCAAATCATTTGCCCAAAATCATTTCTGTTCCTAATAAATGTCACATGTAGAAATCGGGAGAAATTCGCTCTAATAGACCTTGTTTATAGACACTTTATTTATAAATAATTTACAGGAGATGTGACATTTTTATAATATTTAGTGTGCATATACTCATTTATAAAGTATTAAAAAATTGCAGTGTACATTATCCATTTTAAATATTCTTACCATAAAAAGACAGCATGAAATATTTATTATTATTTAGAAACTAGTATTTTAAAATTTATAAATTAAAAGCTAGCTTTAAACTCCCTTTGGTAATGGGATGTAAACATAAATAAAGATAAGATCATTTTTAAGAGAAAACATACATAAGTTGTTTAATAATAGTATAACATAAAACAAAAGACATTAGCATATCCTTAAACTCCTAATTTACTGTATTTTCCTGAGAAATGGAAAACACACATACCATTTGCATATGTAAGACAGTTTATATTGGAAAGTTTAAACTGACAGAAGATAGCAAATTGTGAAAACAACAGCATAAATATTATGAATATGGTAGTGAAGAAATACTGATATTCCACTTAAAGAAGTAACACTGGTGAAATATAAAACAACAAAAGTAAAAGTGATAAGAATCACAATACATTAGTTTATTACAAAAAATACTGGATCGCCTTGGAGATTTGCCTGGAATATATTGCATATGGAAATTTATTATAATTATATGTTGTGCTAGATAATCTGATAAAAATTGAAATAAAAAATAAATAAAATTGTCTATCTTAACAATTTTCATGAAAGAAATAATAAATATATAATATGTACGAAATGTTTCACTATTCATGCATAGAATAAAATTATACAAATAAAATTTGATTATCTGATTACCTTCTGATGTGTAGTTTCACTCATGTCGAGAAGTTCTAGCTTTTTTGGAAGATACATGTTGTGAGTGTTTGCCAATTTTTTGGTTGTGTCGAGGGACATTTGAAATAAAAACTGTGATGGCTTCATCTACACATTTTGGTAATCAACAGGAACAAATTTAATAATCTGTATTTCAACAAATGTACTATATATAAATACATAATATAGCAATTATAATCAGTAAACAAAAGTTACCTTTATTTGAATGACATCTCCTCTAACTAATTTTGGATTACGAGGGGCAACCACTTTGGTATCATAATTTTGTATTGATGGCCCCAAATCATCCAGAGTGCCAGTGGTACCCAAGATTTCTCCAAATGGTCCCAAAGGCATTGTGTACTCTTCTATGTGTTTTCACCTAAATTCAAATGCAAAAATATTAAAACAATGTACTAAAAATTTGAATTATTTGGCATTCTCAAAACTATTTTATTTGTTTGGTTACCACTGAGAAGGGTTTATTTCTAATACATCAAATATTATTTGCATCTGTTATATTAACATTATTTTTGGTTCTACATTTTTAGTTCAACAAAAACATGTGTATAAGCAAACAAATAGTTTATTTAAAATAGAAAGGTTTCATATAGATACATATAAATAAAATTGGATTAAATTTGAAATACATATAAAATAAAGTATGACAAAATGTTGTATATGATTTAGAATTTTGAAGATCATTGATATATGAAATAAAAAATAATTTATAACTTATAAATTAAATATAGTAAAATATATAAAAATATAAATATTACAGGCATAGTCAGATTGCTAAAATATATTACAAAATTAAAAAATAATAATTTATAAAAATGTACACATAATATACACTTTCTATATAAAATTAGCACTAAAACTACAATATAATTAAACTAGTTTCAGTGGTTTATTTTATTTGTTAATTACTAGTTAGTTATTAGAAGTTCATTAATTAAGTTAAACAGGTTAATTTTATACAATTTTAATTTTTAATATCTTTATAATAAAATAGCTGGTAGAATAATTTTATGAGAAAATCAAATTATGGTGTCAAACCAACTTTTATAAAAAATATTTGTTTAATTTTTAATTTTTTTATACTGTTTAAAATATATTCAGTAGAAAATGCTTTAGTATTTGAAGAAGAATCTTTGCCATTAAAATTTTTTATGACATCTTCTTGAACATTGTCATTTTGTAATGTTATAAATTAGAATGAAATAAATATATATATATATAGTCATTGAAATGGAAATATATATTTGTAATACTAAAAAAGATTTAATGTTTAAAATATAATTTTAGGTGTCTCTTATTATGCTAGGCTTATATGATTTATTAGCTTTAAATTTTTATTAGTATTACTCCAGATAATATTTTGTTATTATAATTATATAATGAAATATTTATTAAAATTTATCATAAAAACTATTATATTTTGAAATATATAAATTATTAAGTAATCTTATACAGGGATAGAATAGCAGTTTGGGGGCCCATATTTCCATATCAGAATAAAAAAAGTAATTTCTTGTAGTAAAATGTTGGGGATGTAGGTTTTTCACTTAAATGTCCAGAATTAGCACATTAATATTATGCAAATCAATTTCAAAGTAATTTTTTAATAAATTTAAACTATTTTTTCATAAAAAATAATTAAAATTATGCACCAAATCCACTGAAATCTGCAGAAGATTCTCATCCCTGCTTATTTTTGGTGACATAAATTGCAAATTTGAAGTACCTTTTGATTAAATTTATAGTTTAGTGATATTAAATAAATATATAATTAATTAAACTTTAAACTTAAAATAATATTTTTATTGTAATTTTTTTTAAATGAAGTTTTAATTTAGAAAAATATATTAAGCCTCTATCTATTCTATATTATATGACATCTAGATTATCTTTATGATCCTACAAAAAAAACAATATGATTTTTAATAAAAATCAATATTATTCTAATTAATAGCAATCCATATAATTTATATAGTGCTTTGTAATTAATTATAACATATTATTAATATTATTTATTTTTATGTTCATTTTATTTTTTATTAGATATGAAATTTTTATTCTTTTTATATATATTTTAAAATTTTGAAATATTTATTAATTTTTATATGATAATTTTGTTTTTCTGTAAGTTTACTATAATTCCAAAAATAATATAATTTGTAGCCAGATATTGAAAGATTGGCAATATTTATAATAGCCTTTTACTATTAAATTATATTTTTTTAAAATAAATTTATTATACTATTTTGTGTAATAATCTGAACATTAACAAAACATGTGATTTAATCTACTAAAACATTTTACATGATTATTATTATTTATCAAGAATCTTGATGAATCAAATATTTTTTAAATATTAATATTTTATAATAATTTTTGTCATTATAACTATTTTAATACTTATAATATTTAGTATAGATTTAGTGCTTAGATATGTGTATTTTAACCAATTTTCTAAAATTGTTGGTAACATTGTAATTTATATAAGATTTTATTCATCATTCAAATATGAAAAATATCAATCAAGAATGATTAATAAGGATTATTGAAATTTTAAAATATTCTTAACATATACAATTAATTTTTAGATTAATTACTAAAATTGAAAAAAAAACAATTTGCTTACTAATTATTATAATTATCACTGTTAACGAAATTTGCTATCTCAATAATTGAAAATATCAGATACATTGGTTTCTATGACGACACTGTTTAAAACAATTTTTATATAAATAAATTAAAAAATTAATATTTTAAATATAAATAATTACGAAAAGAAAAATATATTTAATAAATATTTAATTTTATTAACTGCTATTTTAATTATTTGTTGATTTATCAAACGTAACTAGGATTAAAAGCCCCGCACAATATAAATATTTTACAATCAATTTTACGAACAGTAATTATGGAGGATACTGTTACAAAGTTGAAATCAAAAAGTTCTTTTTTGAAACACGAAACATCTGAAATTGAAGCATTGAGTTTCAATGATTCTATTAATGAAGATTTACAAATTTTTAAATCGGATATGCATATAATGAAATCTAAAGATGAAGAAAAAGCCTTATTTTCAGAGTTGATCTCAAATATAAATACTTTGGATACTACTCATGTTACTAGTGGAATAATTAAACCTATAAAACAAACGTGAGGTTAATTTATATGTTATATTGTAATTGTTGTTTTAATATTGTATAATTATTCTATTTAATAGATTGCCTTTTTTTCATGTAACTAAAAGTAACAACTTTAAAATTCTATATTTTAGTACCTATAAAGTTTTTAAAATATATTGCCATACATATTTGTTTATAATATTTATAGGTTACCTAAGCCTTTATGCTAAACTGGTTATACACAAAAAATAAGAAAATATATAAATGACAAAAATTCAGATTGCCTATACAGCATTTAAATATAATATACTCATTCTTATAATTTAAAACATTAAATATAGGCAATACCACATGACTGTATGGTTGCTAGTATATACCAAAAAGGTTGTAGCTGGACAATACAGATTATATACTTATTTAAAATACTATTATTCAGTTTACTTTAGCTAAGACTAAATATATATCCCATAATTCATATTTCTGTAAACATAAATATTTTTTTTACATATTATATGATAAATCTTTTTTATACCAAACCAAATATTTAATATTTCACTTAAATCAAAAAAATGCTGAATAAATGCAAAAAATATTCCCTGATACAAATTAGTAAAAATATATTTTTTTGAACATGCTGGTCATGATTGCTTGAAATTCAAGTATACATACTAAAATATAATTAAATTTTTAAATATTACAAATATACTTGAATATATATCATTTTTTTGGAAAAACAGTTATAGTCACAGTAACAACTTCAACTAAATCTATTTAAATTTGTTTGCTGTATAAAAATGAAATTTATTAAAATTTAATATAGGGGAATTTCTTTAACAATCCTTAATATTAAATTAAATTTTTTTAATATCTAAGACCATATCAATGACACTTATTCAATTTATGACATGGTACTGCAGCAATGGTGAATACAAGTGCTATTTAAGGGGGTGGGGGTCATGAGATGCACAAGACCTGTGTGCCACCTTTTTAAATATATACTAGTTAAAACCCATTTTTTTGGGTATTTGAGTAGGCCAATTTTATAGCAATTTTAGAAAACTGGAGCAGCTTATAAAGTATACCTGACAATTACTTTAGATAATCACAGATTTAGATTTTTTAATTTATACTAGCAATATATTCAGAGCATTACAATAAAATTTTCTAGATGCAAAATGGGGGGAAACAACTGAATCTGGTGACAGATTTTAATTTTAAAGCTTGGTTTAAAAGTTATAGGCCTCCAAAAAAGTTGGAATAAGTTAGGGTTTGGGTGTAAATTAGGTACTTTAAAAAATTCTGACATACCATGTAAGTTTGACATTTAAAACCAACAATGGGAAATGTGTCTAAACATGTAACCTATAAATTTGTCAAACAAATCAGTTTAAAAACTCTTAGAAAAAAAGTTATAGGTCCCAGATATGTTGGTCAAAATGTCTGGAAATTTTAAAAGCCTCAAATTGACAAAATAAGCAATGCTATGGTGTGTAGAATTAAATTATAAATACATTTCTAAAAAAACAGAAAAAACATTTCCTGTACTATCCAGAGTGAAATTAGTTATAATTCTGGATTATTAACATATTTTCAATGCACCAACAATTTTCCTAACATTTCTTTATAAAAATGTTTCCATTAAGTAACATTGGATTTAGTAACAATTTAGATTTAGTAATACAGTTATTAGCACCACATTCAATTAGATTAGCATTTCAATTAGTAACATAACTCGCTGCTATGTGAGCCATAAAAAGTGAAAAATGAGATAGTAGAGATTTTTTTATTGCAGTTGTATGGTGTAGCAACTTGGTTGGGTGTGTGTTTAATTATGAGTGTGTCTGTACTCACCCACATGATTGTTTAATCCCATTGTAAATTGATAGATTTTCTAATCATAAACATGTGTTTGTGTTACTAAATGTTGGCTCTGTACGAAACATATATTTCTAAAACTGGTGGATTACCTAATTTTTAACAGGTATAAATATATCTTTATTTCAAAGATTTGAAAAAAATTCTATAACAAAAGTTATTATTATATGTTATATTTTTGTAACATATGTATTATTACATGAAAAAAATTAAATTATGCTAAACAAAATATATTATATTATTTTATTTTTTATATAAATGTATTATGAAATTCTATTTCTTTTTTGAGAAATTTAGTTTTCTGATAGTAAAGTTATTTTATCATCATCATAGCAGCAATGTTATTTCTAGAATAGTTAAACAACATTCCAAAAATACATTTCATATCATTAATTATAAATTATAGAATTATACAATATTTTATATTATAAACCATTATAATTTCTATTAGTTATTTATTTATTGTTCAAAATTTTGGTGTTAAACTTTTAAAAATCGTTCACTGTACAATACAAATATTGTTGTATGACGGAAACCAATTTATAAAAAAACTATTATTTTTGCAGTCTATTTACTAAAAATTTGACTGTTGTCAAATTTTCACCTTGTGGCAGTCAAATATTAGTAGGACTTTCAAATGGAATAATAAAGGTATTTTATTTTAAATGTTGGCTCTGGTAGGAACATATATTTCTAAAACTGGTGGATTATCTCATTTTTAACAGGTATCAAGTACTAATTCAGGTCAAGAACTTTATAACCTAGATATAGGTTCTAAAGCTTTATGTTCAGATTTTTGTTTTGTGCCCACAAACAATGAATCAAAGATTATTGTAGCTTGTTGTAAGTTTATCTGTATTGTAATAATTAAGTTGTTTTAAGGTTTTCATGATTATTTGTTGTATGTAGGTACATATATTTTTTGTTGTTGTGGTTTTTTCTGTTGAATTAGTTGTTTTTTAGATTTAAAATGTACAATTATCATTTTGAGTTATGATATGTCATATATAATTTTGTTAGTAAAAGTTTTTGATTAAGAAAACTGGAGGAGGTTTCATACATGTTGAGAAATCTGTAAAATCGCTGCATTAAGGTAGCATTACTATTTGCTGCATTACCTCTATATATTTCAAATTGATAATAATAATAATAATAATCACCTGATATCTAACAGTTGAATAAAAATCCTTAAATGCATAGAAATCCCTGATATCCTTACACCTTTAATGATTCGATATTTTAAACTTCACGGATTTATATTTTGTTAGGATGGTATTTTGTTTTTATGCGAGGAATTTGAGTTTTAAGTTTTAATTAAAATTTCTTACAAAACTTCTTCAAAGTTTGATATAGTGTTATCATTATTTATGTGATTCTTTTAAGAATTGATTAATTAATTAATTTCTTTATTAATTAATAATTTATCAATAATAAATTATTATTTATTTCGTAATTATTTTTACATTTAGATTTTTTATTATTTTTATATAACATCTTTTATTTATTAAATACCTTAACTCCCTAGACTCTAATGGCAATATTACTCTTTGGGACTATGAAGTTGAGTACGAGCAACCGATATTGCAATGGCAAGAGTCTGATCGAAATATCCTTATGGTGAACCACACCCTTTGTTGCTCGGTATCTGGAGATGGAATTAGAGTGGCCACTGGGGGAGATGGTTCTATTATCAGAGTTTACAATATCATAACAGGGACAGAATTAAAAAAACTATTTCCCGCGTAAGTCACAATGAAAACATTTTAACAGTTTTATAATATGCCTTTATCAGTTCATTGTCGTTTGATAATTTTTATTACACTATTTAGATTATTTCTAGAGTTAAACAATTTAGTAAATTGAACTATTTTATCTATCTTTGGTGTATGAATTTATAATTATAAACAAATATTTCCGAAATATTTATTTATATCAAGATATAAGTAAACATAATCAGGCTCGTCACTCGGTTATTTGAAAGAGGTGGACCATCAAATCGATGGACTGAATATAAAATCAATAAATAATTGAAGCATTCATTAAAAAGTCTAACAAGATATATATAATAATGTATATAAAAGCTAATATATATATATAAGGTATCTTATTACTCTTTGTGATTTTATGGATACCATTAAGGGCTCTTTTTTTTACTGAAGTGCAGACTCGGAGGCTTTTGATTCTTCAAATAAATGCAGTTACCTCATTTAGGTGCCCTTGCCCTATCCGTCACTAGGGTCTTTATTCTACATTGTCGTTTCTTCCAATAAGTTTATAGAAATTGTTATTTTCAATCTATGGTGCCATTATTTTACTAATAATTTACTACAGGAGCCCCTATAATATATTGAATTAGGGACCCCTTGAACCCTCTTATCCTTCACTGTAACTGGCTTTTTTGTATTTGGCAATATTTCTTAATTTTTACTTAATTTTTTTATAATTATACCTGCAAATATATCATAACAAGAATATGGATTTTATGTTATCTATATTAGTAAGTACTATTAAAGTTTAACATTCATATACACATTTACACATTATACGATGTTTTGTCAATGGGCCACACTAGAGCTATACCGAATGTTCAATACAACAACACTATGCGAGTGACCAGTGTACTCTATGACGTCAGAGGTATGCACAAAGACACCGATAACATCTACACACACATTCTCTTCTCTGCCGGTTGGGACAATCGCATTTATGTTTGGGATGACCGCCACTGCAACCCTCTCTGGTGAGTTGGCATGTTCTCTGAGTTCCTGTATTGGTCATAGGGGAAATATTTATTTGTATTTAATAAAGTTCGGAATTTACATCATATTGCTTTACTATAAATGGAATATAGAGCATTCATTTTAATAGTTAATATTTTTTGATATATGAAAATATTGGTACACACTGACCTTAAATTTTGAAATTGTGAAAATAATATTTTTTTTTCTTATTTATACTGGTAAAATAAAAGTAAAAAAAAATTAAAATAAAATCACTATAAAATTAAAAGCTAAAACTATAACATTAAATAAAGTCATATTTAACATGAATCAAATGAATTTATATTTTATTACAAATATTGTATTTACCTATTATCTTCGCATCTTCTGTGTAAATTATTTTTAATTATTTTTAATAAAATTGCCCAAGTATTTCGATTATATCTTCATTGACTTGTCTTTTATGAAATCATTGTATGAAAAGCCGTCATTATAGGTTCATTCTCTTTATAATTATTGTATCATGGTTTATTAACTTCTTTATTCAGATTGCTTTGCAAAAAATGTGTTAAAATATTAATTTAGAACGTTGGCGTCTTTCTATATTTAATATACATTATCCAGAAATTGACATTTTTATTGAATCTTTTTAGTTTAAAAATTATAGAATAACGTTCTAAAACTTCACCTTTTTGATTTATATATTTGAAGCCTGATCTAGGACACCTTTTTGTTTTAGTTTGAATTTTGACTTGATATATTTATTGAGCTATTACTTGACCTATTTACTTCAATTTGAAACAAATATATCATTGATTTTTCTGAATAGGTTTTTCGAAGGTTCTCATGTATGTGGCACTCAAGGCCTGGACTTTTCACCTGAAAACATGGAAATACTTTCTTCGTCATGGGACCGAGAAACCGCAATCATTAGAGTTAGTATCTATGCGATTTATTCTTTAAATTGACCGATATATTTGATCCAATATAGAATTTAATGTGCTTTGATTTAGTCCAAATTGAATGTAAAATATTCGTGGAAGGTGAACTCTTGCAAGAGTTTGTATTTGAATAATTTAATATTGATATATTTTCCAGATTTGGAAGTTCAGTGACGTCCTTGTACAGGATCCAGTTGAAAACGAATTGTTAGTGGACTTTAATAATCCCATTTTAAAATACTCACAAAATTCAAACTTTCTCCCTGCAAAAGTGAGTAACTTAAGCATTCAAAAAAATATATCATTGTATATTATCTTATTTTTGATGTACTACTACTACTACTACTACTACTACTACTACTACTACTACTACTACTACTACTACTACTACTACTACTACTACTA
>JAUZNC010058170.1:0-11702 GCA_034780395.1 Vannuccia rotundouncinata | reverse complement strand
ATCAAGTTGGAAAATCCAAGCATTGTGTATGTCTATACCAGGTGCAATGATTTATTAAATGTACATTGCTTTGTTACAATTAATTACACACTACACACATTTCACTTGCATGACTTTATGATCACCCTGTAGTTGTACCAATAAACTCTTTATTAATTAATAGCGAATGGATAACCATGATTTTTATTCCATGACTTGATTTGAGTCATTCCATATAATAATGTACACCAAATTTTCACTACTTTTTAGAAATTTTTTCAGCAAACTAGTTACATGGGTAGTTGTATTATATGTGAAATTAATCCTACATCTATGTGCTATTTGGTGGTGAAAACCATTAGTCTATATTTTTTGTAGCTATAGCTTCACAAACTGGTTAAAATTTGCAAACATTTATCTTTTGAATTTGATTGAAAATTTTTTGTTGTTAAAGTCAATAATGTCTTTAAATCATCATCTTATACTTAGATATGTTTTTTACATTTCATTAGTTTTTTGAGCAAAACAAAAGGTTGCTTGGTAATGTACTCAGCCAAAAATGTATTTTCAATTAAATGCATGTTTTAATGCATTTTTATGATGTTATAACAGTCTATAAACTTGCAGGACACATCATAGATACATCCCTGTGGATGTTGATTAATTTTGCTGGTAAATATGTTAAGAAATCACCATTAAAAATATAAAAACAATATTAGCATTAGAAGGCCAGGGGTTCAATTCCCCTCTCAATTCCCCCCTGACAGTTATAATTACTATGTGCTTGCTTCCATTAGGTAGGGGTAGTAGGTATTATGTATTGAGTTTAAAGCTTTTATCTACATAAGAAGGGGATAATTGATCTTATTTTAACATAGTCAGTAGTAAAAAAGTCCTGAGAAATTTTCAAAAATGTCCTGGAAAATCTTGGAATTTGATTCTCTAAAAACCGCACCAACCCTGAAAACTGTTTTAAAAGTGTATTTAAAGAATTGGACAGACATAAGCTGCTTCATTATAAAATACTATGATTCCCAGCATGCATATAACCAATTTATATGTCTACAATGTTTATAATATGGTACTATTTATAAGAGGCGCCAAAATTCTCCAGGGGTGTCATAAATTGAGTAAAAAAATATTGGGGGAGCTGAGCCCCCCAGCTCCGCAGTCCCTGAAGTACCTACTACTATATATATTTACTTAAAAACCTCAGTTTATTTTTTAAATAAAAATAATGAGAATATGCATATCTAGAAAAATAAATAGAAATAATGTAAATTTGGATCAAATTGTTATTTGTAATACTCCTTCTGAAGCATCAGTACTTTGTTCTGAATAGATTAAGATTTTTGCTGGGCAGATGTCAATTTTCTGTGGAAATTTCCCATTACACTTCCCTTTTTTCTCATTTGACTTTTCCATCTGCTGCTTCTGTCATTGTTCATCACCCAAAGATTATATAGAAAGACTATTCCCACATTCCACTTTATGATAATAACAATGAAGCCATTTTATTTGGCTGAGTTTGTCAATCTATATTTTGTACTAGTACTGACACATTTAACTTTGCCTGCATGTGATATATTAATTATACAGTATAAATGATGACTACGGTACAAAGTTGTCCTCAATTTAAAATAGTTTATCTTTTTGTGACAATGGTGCTTAACTGTAAATGGGGAATATGAAATTATTATCTTTAGTCCTCCCACTCCCTGCATTCTTCCAGTTTTATTAAACAGCATTCACTTCCTTGGCCATTTCTCTCACTTGCACAATATGTTTGGATTTCACAGGGTATGTTCCATGCAGACACACCAATTTTGAATCCACAAATCAAAACACGTAGGAAAGAAGGAATTCCGAATTTAAGGGGCCTTGATTATGATGGCTCAATGAATGCATCTTCTGAACACCTTTTTTGAGCTCTCATTAAAATATTTTATTGAGGGTGTCATTGAGTGCGTTTATTAGTGTGTCTCTCGAACAAGCTCCTGATTTTATTTTGTAGAAGAAATGTTTTACAATTTAAACAGATTTTTATAGTATTTTCAAACATTTTCATCATTAAGCTTGGTCAACTAAGAAACACATCCTGATTAATATTGTGATTATTAATTTTTACAATAACAATCTATTTTTTAATTGTTATAATACAATAATACATTTTGGAAATGTTTTCATTTCTTTTAGATTTCGAGCTCTACATGATTTTGGATTGAAGTCTTCACAATATGAGTAAAGAAGTAGTTGTCCTTGATGACCTCATCTCTCGTTCTATGTCGAGTAAGGTGAATCGTCTACCAGACACGTTTGTGAGTTAAATCATTCTCTTTTTATATTCTATCGATTTTGTAAAAAATTTGAAAATAAAACCTGTTGTGTTATCCGTCAGTTATGCTATAGTATACTCTCTCATTCTGTATGATATCAAATAAACATTTTTTAAAGATTGAATGAAATAGGCGGCCTGTTCCCAGATGCTAAGTCATTTGACTTTTTAAAAAAATTATTGTATTTATATTGTATGTTTCTCTATAAAAAGGTGGGAACTTGCTGTGTAATTCAATGAATTGAATTAAAATATTTGTGTAACTATTGTTAACCTATTGATTAAAGTTCTCAAGTGAGATATTTCGGGAAAAACACTACTATTGACATAAAGTCAAATACGCATTATTAAAGTCATTTTAACTTTGATGTTGTCACAGTTTAGGAAATATGTTAGTCAACAAATTGAATGACGGATTTACACATATTATATTTAAAACAGTCAAAAAGTGTGCCATTAATGAAAACTTTAAAATGTTCTTCTATTTGCAAAATTACACAATTATTAATTTTGGTTAGAAATACATATTTTTTACTGAATTTTTAAAATCTTGTATCTTAACTATTCCAGAATAAAAGCAAAAGTGGTGGACAGGTTTCTAATATTTCAATGACTTCTCCAATGGTTACATCCATGACAGCAGGTTAGTTTTTAAATGTAGTAGTATGAGATGCAAAGAATACCACATTATTTAATTATAAGTGAATAGAAAATCATTAGTATTTGTGGGAGGTTATTATATGAGTTGTTTTATATGTAAACATTTTGAAATCCAATTTTAAATATTCAGTCTTAATCAATTTGGTTAATCAAATGATACTATTAACTAAATTTATACTAGTTTCAAATGAAAATATAGATTGTAGACGGGAATTTTCAAAACCTAATGATATCAACAATTTTTTTTTAATATTATTTTTTCCTGAAATACGTATTTAGTATGATTAAAATGTAGTTTTTTTCCGAGATTATAGATAATATTTTCTGTAACTATTTCAGCTGGATCTAAACTCGGTGTCAGCAGAAGTGCATCCAACAGTAGTCAACTTTTGCGATTGGCATTTGACCAGCGCAATGTTATCCGTGAACCTTCTCCCATACAACCAAGACCTTACATGAATATTTCCATGCAAAATTCTATGAACATGACGACGCAAAGTGGATTTAATTATTCCATGAGCAATCCCGGTACTGTCAGATTTCCGACTCAGCAGTACAATGCCTTTCTTCAACAGCGCTCCTCTCAACGTCCGCAGATTCTAGTTAAAAAGCCTCCTGTACAGCAGGCTAAAAAAACTGCTAATCTCAACGTAAACTATACCTGGCTCACACTCTCCGCTGGGGATGTCTTTAAGGAGAAAAAGCCAAAGATAATGAAAATTGAGAATGATTCAGATAATTGCAGACCTGTACTAGACTTTCTTGTTAATTTGGGTAAGAACTCTTATAATTTAAATTATAAAAATAATTTGTTCATTTTTAAACAATAATTTTGTTGTAATTTAATGATATTTTCAAATAAGTCCATCAGATTATCCTTGTATATTAATTTTAATCCGTACAACTTATTTTTAGGACAAGACCTTGTTAACAACCGTTTCATTGAAAAGGATTCCTCCACAAGTGATACTTTAAAAAAACGTCGCGCAGGTGATGATGATGAATATATTCCAATAGCAGACGAATCGTCATCAGATTCCAGCTCCGAGGAAGAATCGTCAGATCACTCTTTAGCGAAACGTGCTCGTTTAAATGATTTAGAGGAGAACATGGCTCCAGAAAAGCGTATACTAAAGGATGTGAAGTTTCCGTTTGATCATTTGGTTGGATCGGCTTCGAAATCATGTCCAACCTGTTCATTTTCCACCATCAGTGAATATCCACTTAATACTCACTTCCAAGAAGGACATTTTAATGGTTTTGGCAAAAAACCAGTTCGGATGTGCTGTTTTTGTAAGTCACAATTCCCATTCTCAAGTCCTGGACTGTTTATGCAACATATGCAAAGCAAGCATGGCAAAACGGTTTCACAGTGCCACCAAGAAGCACGCCGCTATGCTTGCTTCTATTGCGATTCAGAAGCTAATGTATATGAGAAGATTACTCGTCATATAACGGAATGCAGTAAAAAACAAGTTCAAGCATCGTATCTCTTACCAACGGATCGGGATATCAATCTTGTGTTTCGTAATTACCTTCTAACACAATACCATTTATATGGCCGCCTAGAGGCTGATGTCGCTGTTCCTAAGACCGTAACATTAACAAAACCCCCGATTGCATTAAGTGCTACTTGGAATCTAAAAACTGCTGACACGAATCCTTCTACTAACATTTCTACAACTCCTGGCCCTGCCATTCGGAAGAATCTAGATCCAGGAAATCTGATTAATATGTCCAATAATTCATCCCAACAGTTCCTTGTTTGTGAATTGTGTAATGGAATGATAAAAGACCTGTCCTCGTTGTTTCGTCATTTTGCTCTTTCGCACGACGTCGAGTTGAGTGAACCTAGTAGAAAACGTGGTCGTAATATGACCTGTATCGATTGTCTCAAGCGATTTTGGACCAGAGAGGGGCTCTTCTATCATCGTCAATACACCAATGATCGCTGTCCAATTGGACGTCTGTGTATTGTATGCAATCAGACTATATCAGTTTACAATATCTATGAACACTATCAAATGAAACATCCGGTGAGTTGATTTACGTACTATTTGAAAGTTACATTTATTTATTTTAACAATACATTAACATGTTTGTAAATATTTATTCATTAAATTTAAAAATGCCATTATTAGAATTTATTGAAAGGAATATACAGGGTGTAACAGAAGTAACCAGACACTTATATATAAATAAAATTTCAAAATGTCGCGATTTGACGGTCGAAGGTAGGCCAGATCAGTGATGGACCCGGTGTCTTCAAACTTCTAAATTAATTCTCCTATGCTTAGTCTTCTTGGAATCGGTCGATTAAAATCATGGAAATTTAACGCATATATATTTACGGAATTGTGTCTGGTTACTTCTGTTACACCCTGTATTATATGAAATTGCGAGATTTGTAAAATATGTTCTAATATATTTAATAAAATTTTTTTAGAGAATAATATATTTTATTATGAATATTATGAATCGTTAAAACGATGATTATTTAATCTATTATTTTTTCGTTTTAATACTGCAGGAGTCTTATCAAGGAAACCTAAACGGCACCCGATGTTTTATGTGTATTAACTCTGTGCAGAATCCCATATCGAATATGAAAGAACATCTTCAAGCTGCTCATGGTTTATCAATTACAGAAGAATCTCCCATTCCGAAAAATGGATGTGAAATGCCAGCCAAAATTACTTCTACTTTTAAAACTAGTCTTGAATGGTACCGAAACATGTGCAAATGTCCAGAATGCAATCTTAGTTGTATAAATTGGAATCGCTTGAGAGATCATCTCCTTTCTACTGGCCATCGGATTTCGTGTAAGCACTGTGCATGCAAATTCACAACTCACATTGAACTTCAACGTCATGAGAGTATTACTCATGAAGTGGATTTGTCTCGGACCTGTGAGGTTTGTCAGGAAGTTTGTTCACATCAAAATTATTTGGTGCACGTTACTTCTCATTTAATGGATTGTAGTGTGCCCATTCCAAAAATCTCGTAATTTTTTGATCTTTAAAACAGTTTTTATTGTTCATATTTAAATTACAGTTATTTGCATTTTGCTGTTCTGTATTTGTTTACAGATATCCACTAATATTCTAACAGGTTGATTAGTAAATAAAACCGACTTAAGAAAAAAAATGTTGACATTCGTCTATCACTTTTATATATAACTCTAAAATGATCATGGTGTACTATTCTGTATGTGAACTGAACAATTGGAATTTGATGTAGTTTAAATATTTGTTTAATTATTTAATAAACTATTTATAGATACTATTTAGTCTCTGGGTATTAGTTATTTCCACAGCTCTTACAAAGTTTTTAAAATTTATGTATGTAACAGACTATCAAAAGTAATTCACAAATTTTCTAATTCTAGGTGACAGTGTACAAATGGTTTTTCGTGATTACTTCATTATTTATACGTCACACTTCTAGGCAACGTATTTGTATGTGGTTTACTGCGTTCTACATGTACAGTCTACTCCGCCTAAACCGGACACCCCCAAATCGTCCGGTTTATGGAAAGTGAAGAAGTCATGGCCACTGTCTAA
This sequence comes from Vannuccia rotundouncinata, assembly GCA_034780395.1. Lineage (NCBI taxonomy): Eukaryota > Metazoa > Platyhelminthes > Proseriata > Coelogynoporidae > Vannuccia > Vannuccia rotundouncinata. The sequence goes on along the minus strand of JAUZNC010058170.1, from coordinate 5,165 downwards.
TGTGTATTGACTTTGCGCCAATTAGAATGGTATTGTATGTGGATTAATGCACGACTGTCTGTCTCGCTCTAATGATTACTACTTTAGGAATATAGACGCAGTTTATTTGTGACTTCGATGTGCGGCTGTCTTTCTATTGTTGTCTATTGATTACTGCTTTAGGAATATACTGTTACTTTACATGACTGCACTTGAAAAGGCGTCCGGATTACACATAGCTAAATACTGTATAATACTGTGTAAGGGACGGCGAGAAGCGTCCGGTGTACAGTTTAGGCGCATCCAGTTTAAAGGTGCTATTTAACATAGAAAAGATAGGGGGGAAGTATTGGTTCTTTATGCGGCGTCCTGTTTGAGCAATCGTCCGGTTTAGGCGGAGTAGACTAATTATTGCATACTTGTCCTTAGGTTCCGCTATTTATTCCTTTTATAAATATATAGCGAAAACAGATAATGTTTACAAGGTCCACATAATACGTATATACTAGCTACTACATATATTGTATCAATAATAACATTTTGCGTTTTCAGAGCACAAGAGTTCAATAAAAAATGATGGATTTTATTAGATAAATATTACGTAGGATATAGAAGTTTTGAAAGTAACAGGACGTCCAAACAAACTTTAACAATATTTTTCGGAAATTTTGAGAGTTTTATATGTTTGAGAAGAAAAAACAAAAATCTTTAGGCCACATTGATAAAAAATAGACTGATTGAAAATTACAATTAGAAAATGGTTTGCACAGCACTTACATCATTCCAAACTGGGTACTAGTGGAATGACTGAATTAAAAAGTAAATTAATTTAATCTTCTGAAGTTTCAACAACGTAGCCATAAAGTTATTTTATACAATAAGTTATTTCTTTAACTGCATATATTATGTTGAAAAAGTCATATTTTGTATATATTATATATATACATATGTACTACAATTATATAAATATATTTGTGGAACCGCTTTTAATAATATATCTCTCACACGGACTGCAGTTCATATATAGGATAATGATTGTAGATAGTGTAGAACAAAATATTGTTGAATTAGAAAAGTTCACTAACTATATTTTGAAAACCGATGTGCGCTATTTATACTTTTATAATTGTTTAATAATTTTACTAATAAATTATACAAGAACTGCAGAATAATTAGAATGTAATTTTTCATTTATAATTTCATAATTAATTCTATTGATAAACTATGTTTGTCTTAGTCACCTATAACCAATAGAAATGCTGAACGTCTAAAGCGCACAATTTAAGAAAAAAAATTAAGATTGCATTAAATGATTTTGACGTGTATGAATTTTATTTGCTGTAAGTAAATTTATTTTCTGTAATAGTTAATAGAGTAAGCTTTTGCTTTACATGTGTTCTATTCTTTTGCCTATAAATTCGTCTATTTTAAACACTAATAATCATGAATTGTATGATTAGTTTACTGTATTTGGTAATGTTAGAAGTAATTTGTAATTATTAATGCTTGATGGCATTCAAAACATAAAAAATCTACAATAAACTATTAGTAGAGACCACAGCTTTGAATAATAATTTTAGATACAGAGCCATGTATTAAATTTATTTTTTCTATATGATGCATAAAAAGCAAAATGTTTGTTATTCATTAAGGTATTGATTTGGCTAAAAAGTGGCACATTATTTGCAATGGACTAGTTAATATGGCTTGGAAATGTCTTTATATTACTTAAAACCAACTAAACAATTAAATGTTATGGTTATGTTGGTGACCGTTTGTGGACATTTCCACAAATGGTCCAAACTGATTATGGACATTTCAATTTATACAATCTACGTCTTATTCATTTACGTCTTATACAATCTACAATGAATGTCCATGATTGGTTAGAAGAGTTTTTAGCTGTTGACAACAATTTGTTAATGCTATAAGATTGTAATTTATTAAAAATTATATTTTTTGTTTAATATTTAATAAAAAAATAATGCAATATGTTATTATTTACATTATAAAAAATAGGCTTTAGGTAATAAACATCCTGTCCTGTCCCAAAAACATCCCAGGGACAGGATGGTAAGTATTAAACATCCTAAAAATAGGTATTAAACGTCCTAGGACATTTATTATAAATAAGTAATAAACGTCCGACCCTAAAAAATTAACAAAACTAATTTAAATTTCAGGGTAAAAAAATAATTTTAAACAATTATTAATAAAATATCATGATTATAATGATTTTCTTGTATTAAATAAGGTTGAGGTAGTATAGGATGTTTGTTAAAGAGTGCCTACTTCGGTTAAAATATGTAAATGCTGTTCAAGTATTAAATAACGTTGAAGGGGTGTTAGTAGAGTGTTTGTTGAAACATATACGGGGCATTATGGTTGGTATAGGCATTTTTAGATGCATAATTTATATACAATACACTGTTGAAAAATGGAATTGCAGCTCATCAATGCATACACAGGGGGCTTAATGGTTGGTTTCAATTAGTTTTTTCCAACTTATATTATATATGTTGAATTCAGAAAAAAGCCTTTTGTGTGAGGCGGTTTTTATAGTGGTTACATTATGTAATGCAGTGGGGGTGGAGGGAGTGCCTCTAAACACTCCCGCCCAACCATTTGTGGACCCAACCGTTTTTGGACATTTCTATAATTTAAATAATTTCAATGTTCACAAATGGTCTGGCAGTGCCGACTGATTATAAACATGATCAATGATTTAATTTAAATGATTTCAATGTCCACAAATAGTCAGGCAGTGCTGACTGATTGTGGACATGTCTTCCATAAACTGTCCAATCATTATATTATAAACTACAAATCATTGAACATTCCTATTTTTGTTCAAAACTGATCAATGATTTTTCTTTGCACAAATTTAATATTTTTTATAATGTAAATAATAACATATTACACTATTTTTTATTATATAATTTCTAATAAATTACAATCTTTTAGCATCAACAAATTGTTGTGAACAGCTAAAAAACTCTTCCAACTGATCATGGACGTTCATTGTAGATCATATAAGACGTAAATGAATAAGACATATATTGTATAAATTGAAATGTCCATAAACAGTCGGACCATTTGTGGACATGTCCACAAACCACAAACGGTGGCCAACAGATTTTTAGAAAAAAAAATGATTATATATGTTTAATAGGAAGGCTACTGTGCTGGGCATTCTACAGGCATGCCTAGACTTTTTTCAGTAGAGGAGGGAGAAGGGAAAGCAAGATTTTACAAAAAAACACCAAAACAAAATTGCATTTATATCATTGTAAAAAATCACATACCAAACAATTTAATAAAATTATATTTATTTTTGAAAATTATACTATATGTAAATTTATATATACTAAATTTAAAAGGGTGCCATAAATAGAAGGGATTCCAAAAAGCAAAAATTAAGAAAGGGGTGTGGGGGACAAATGTCCCCCCTCCCCCCTGCTAGATACGGCCCTATTCTATAAGTCCAAAAAGTATATATATTACCAAAAAATAAACCACTATTGGTGCCTGACTAGTCTTAAAATATAAAACCATGTTTAAACAATAAATTATAGGTTGTAAATATTATAATTTAACTTAATATAATCAAGAAATACAGACAGCTATAATATACTATAAATTATTATGTCATTTTAATACCTCAAATATATAAAGTTAATAATAGGCACTATAAAATATAATCAATTATATTCATAGGTATATACCGGCCCATAGGAAGCTTTTTCATATTTGTCAGGTCAAGAATCACATAGGTGCCTTTTTGGACTCATAGTGATTTTGAAATTGAAAGATTTAAGTCTTTTTTTTCTGTACAAAACTCACATTTATTAAGTTATAATGTTATAAAATATATCTTACATAAACTCGATAATAAAGAAAAGAAGAAATTAAGGCTCCACAACACTGAATAAAATTTTTATATTGCCAATATTTCGATACCAGTGTATCTTTTTCAAGGCAGATGACAGAAGTGAACACAGTACAGAAACAATAAAAGATAATGAAAATATATTTATGTAAACATTAAACAGGATCTGCACAAAATGAATAAGAATGATTAACATAATGTAAATGAATTATGAATATAGCCTTATTTATTATTATGTTTATATAATTAGCAAAACACACTGTTGGTAGTTAGTAAACTGTAGGGTAGTTAATATATTAAAATAATTAGAATGTAACAAAAAATGAAAGAATTTTCCTTAAATTCTGCAGAATATTTTGAGCCTGTTCTCACATCTTGACACAAAATCGTTTGCAATTTCTCTTAGATCAATTTTGTCCAGTTCATCCTTGCAGACGTTCAGCAGCATAGTATATGGTTCAATCTATTCTGTGTCATACTGTTCTGGATGTAGGTTTTCAAGTCGTCTCATAGATAAGAAGTTTCATTCAGTGACTGCATTTGTCATTGGCACAACTATATAATCAATTGTAATATATGCAACCAACTTCACTGAAAAAATTCCCCTCTGCAGGCATCACTCCTTGAAATAGAAGAATACATTGCTTCAAAGACACCACCTCATCTTTTGGAAAGCAAGCACTGAATATTTGCAACTAAGCAGACAATTGATTTTGGTCAATATCATCATCATAAAATGCAGTCACCTTTTCTAGAATGTCTGTAGGGAATATTGTTTGCTGCATGTGTCAACAATATTTCCAGTTCCCTGTAAATATTAAAGCCATGTTAGTTGAAATGATTTGTTATTGTACTGATGGCAAGATCAACTGCTTTAAAGTATATAACCTGGTAATGATTTTTTTTCTGACACATAATGAAATCAGTCCCCTGCTCTAATTTTATAGCTCTTTGGAGCATTCTTTCTTTCTTGGAAGATCTGGTTCTGAAGTACCTGTTTCTTCTCGGGACTTACTGATTCGGTCAAGGAGCAAATCGAAAGACTCATCTTCCCACATTTTCTTCAAAGTTTTGATGGAATGAATGGCTATTTTGTGACCCTCTGCAGCCGACATTGTATTTTGCTGCAGTGTCTTGCTGAGGTTGTCTGTTATTTGTAAAATTGCCTTAGCTAATTTTAAACTGAATAGAAGGTTGTACAGTTTCATTTGGTGCTTAACACCAATTATTCTGTTTGACACTTGCCCATTGAATATGCTACATTACACACATACAGAAACATGAATCTGCAGGATTG
>JAUZNC010058169.1:0-11704 GCA_034780395.1 Vannuccia rotundouncinata | reverse complement strand
AGAAACCGATACTAAGTGACAACAATCAGCTAGATTACCAATCTAGTTAAACTTAAACAAAGAGAGTATATCTATGGATAGAACATTGACAGCTTACTGGTAGCAATCGTCTGCATGAGTCCATTGACTCTTTTTCTGCTTAAGAATTTTAGGGGGCATTAAATACACTCGCCGACGTTTTGGACGAATGGACACAGAGCACAAATGTGGATCTTCGTAAACCCGGCATAATCCTAAGTCACAAACCTGCCAATAATACAGTATCGATTATTTCAATTCATAAATGATTTTTACTGATTTTTCTCAAAAAAATTCTTAATTAATATTTCTAGAAATATTTTTATTTGATCCACGAAATAATGAAATAGTTATGTAAAAGGAAACGTAAATCATGCTGTAAGTATTCACACATATTAAATTAATTACCTTAGCAGTCCAAGTTTCATAGTCGATTAAAATATTTCTGATGTCAATATCGGTGTGAACACATCGTTTCAGGTTCATTGCATGCAGAGCCTCACTAACACCAATGTAAGGGTACACAATTAAAGCAATTGCCTCCACTTTGCTCAAGGTATTACGCTCTATTAGGTTGCTCAGCTGAAAAGGTCAGATATATATAAGATGATGGCACTGTTAGCTATAACATTCCTTACTATGAATAACCTATTATTAGCTTGATTTGAGTGCAAAGTTATTCACGAAAAAATAAGATTAAGTTCAGGTACAATGAACATAAGAAGAGTAATGATTTGTATTGGATCTGATGAAACCTACTTTGGTAGATAGATCAGAAAAATCTGAGTCAAGACGTTCCATAAGTAAACACAGCTTCCCATCCAAATCATAAATCTTTCCAAAAAGTTTAACAACGTTGATGTGGTTTTGAAATCTATTTAGTAATTCAACTTCACGGTGAAATCGTTGACTCTTTCTGCAGGTGTGTAAAATATTTAAGTCTTTAAGTTAATATCAACTATAAATCAAAGATTCACGCACAATGTATCCCCAGCAGGAATAGTAAGTTGCTTCAAACAAAACTTTTTGTTGTCGGAAATACGGGAAACTTCATAAGTTATTCCGAAGCCCCCTTCCTCTGAAGATAGAAAAGATTTTCAGAAAAAACGAATGTTTTCAAAATCGATCTAATTTGTTAAACAAATTACAGATTATTAAATTATCATTACAAGGTAACAACTCACTTAATTTTATTTTATCTCTGAATTCATTGATGGAAAACACGGGCACTGAATGAGATTCAACTAAAAACAGAATATATTAAAATAAACTAAAAATGGCACACATTTACCAATGAAGTGGGAAATTTAGGTATTATTAACACCATCTATCCAACAATCGGTTGTCTACAACTGGATGCATTACTTACTTGGTGGCTCTGTCCTCCAAAATCCGAAGCAAAACTTGAACGACCAAAACAATTTGAAAAGAAACATATTAAGCCAAGACATTCCTTTGCCAGAAGAATTGAAACATATATTTGATTATAGATCACTGAAATTTTAGAGTAATTCAAATGATTTACAAAGAAATTTTCACACAAGGATTTTCACACAAAATTTTCACACAAAATTTTCACACAAGGATTTTCACACAAAATTTTCACACAATATTTTATATATTTGATGTGAAATGCACATTAAGAGTATGATAATAATAGTCACAAAAGTTCGATGTCAAAGAGAATTTGAAATTAAACATCGACCTCACATTAAAACTAATAGATAATTATCTGAAAATATTACCAAAATATTTACAATTCATTATTAAATATCCGTGACAAATTTGAATATTAATATCTTACAGAGTAACATTTAAATAGAAATACGGCAGTTGACAAGGTTTACTGCGAGACATCTAAGAGTGGAGTTTATTAGCAATGCACGTCTGTCAATAGCTTTATAGTGGCAAATAAAGTCTATATTTCACCGATATTGGTGGAGGTTGTATCGTTTTATGAATGTGAATGAATAATACTCTACGTTTTTATGTATTTATATATGAAATTTAGTAACATATCTACAGGGTGTTTCATGAATCATGCCCCTCTTTAAATGTTTATAATATTATAAACTGTCTGTGCTATATCTATACCTTGTTTTGCAAATACAGCACAGAGAAGAACCATCTTTTTAAACTCACGATTCATTATTTAAGCTACACGAAGATGAATTTATTCAAAGAATTCAATTTTGTGTTTGGTTCCAAGAAATGGAACTTACTAATCCAGAATTTATGGATGAGGCAATATTCAAAATGATGCTGTACTAGTAGTAGTATGTAAGGAGGAGGTCCACCCCAAACAAAGGAAAAATTGAACTAGTAAAGGTGCTGGGGGTGTACCACATTTACTTGTTAAAATCTTCCACACCTTTATTAGTTAAATTTTTCCTTTGTTTGGAGTGGACCTCACTGGAGGAAAGGTATTAAATGTCAAGAAAATCAGAACGTATTGTCAGGTTAGATCTCATCAACACAAGACCATAATTGGTTCATTCTTTTTTGAAGGTAACTTTACTGTAGGAAGCTACTTGAATATGCTTGAAACATTTCTGATGCCAAATATCCAGAATATAGTTCCATTACATAGGCAAAGAGATTATGGTTTATGCAGGATGGAACACCACCTTACTTTAGGATAGCTGAGTGACAATTTCTGGACACACAATATTTTATATTTAAAATAATACAGGACTCTTATTGCAAAGATATACTTATTGTTTAAACCAACTATTAATTATGATTAGTTAGAAACAATAACAATGGTGCTTATAAAACAAAACACAAACTTGGATGCAACAATAAACATTAACCAATAAACTATATTATATAATAACAGTTGGTAAAACCCATAAAACCAGTGCATATCAAGTTATATAATAATCAGAAGACTATACATAAAGCATATATACAAAATATTTTATTATAAACATAAAAGAAACAAACACCATTTACGTACTAATAAAAGTCCAATGTTAACAATATAAATATATATTTATACACATAATATCTGATAAATGAGTCTATAATGGCATCAAATTAAGCATTTGGACTACTACCTCCAGCACCTCATCACACAAGCATTGCAGAAAAAGTTTCCACAAAACTGACAAAATAGACAGACGAAATACAAGTGGCAACCTTCATTGGAGAAGAGGCAGGAGAAGTGCTTTACACATTTGATTGGAGAAGAGGCAAGAAAAGTGCTTTACACATTTGATTGGAGAAGAGGCAAGAGAAGTGCTTTACACATTTGATTGGAGAAGAGGCAAGAGAAGTGCTTTACACATTTGATTGGAGAAGAAGCAAGAGAAGTGCTTTACACATTTGATTGGAGAAGAGGCAAGAGAAGTGCTTTACACATTTGATTGGAGAAGAGGCAGGAGAAGTGCTTTACACATTTGATTGGAGAAGAGGCAAGAGAAGTGCTTTACACATTTGATTGGAGAAGAGGCAAGAGAAGTGCTTTACACATTTGATTGGAAGGAAGGAGATGACAAAGACAACATAAAACACGAGATCGCAAAGTTTTCTGAGTACTGCCAACCCAGATAAACATCCCTTTCGAGAAATATAAAATCTATAAGAGAAACCAGGATCAAAGTGAGTCATATGACACCCTTGAAAAAGCTACACATGACCATGATCAAAATCTAATCACAGTTTTGAAAAAACTAGAACCTTTCCCAATTTTATGCGGAATGTTTAGCCTAGCATTTAGCTATTTGTTAACTATTTAATACCATATTTTCATATTGTTGGCCTCTTCTTTCGTCGGCCCATAGACATTGCTGTGCAGTCCACCCTGTTATTTTCTATATGACTTAACTCTGAGAAAACTGAACTTTGCTCTCAGAGTATCAAATTGAAGGTCATGGAGCAACAGCTAATGCTTGATTGTTGACAAAGACAAGGTTGAAGCTATAAAAGATATGCCAGAAACAAAGAATATTGCTGGAGTTCTGGGATAACTTGGAATGATACACATCTAAAAAAGAAAGAATCAATGTTCATATGGGATGAACCTCAGAAATCAGCATTTAATTAAGAAAATCAAACCGGTCGTATCTTCTAACCCAGTTCTGCATTTTTCAATGGAAATGAAGAAATCACTCTACAATGTGATGCATACCCCACTGGCTTATGGGCCGCACTCCTCCAAAATGGATTACCAATAGCTTATGCATCAAGATCTTTGACATCAACTTTACATCACTATGCTTGAGTAGAAAATAAACTGTTATCTATTGTCTTTGGTTGCAGTCATTTTGATGTCTATGGTCAAAAAATGTTTTCATTCACACTGATCAAAAACCACTTGAATTTATTATAAAGAAGCCATTAGATGCTGCACCAAAATGTCTTCAATGAATTCTACTCTCTTTACAAAAGTAGAATTTAATCATACAATATAAGCCAGGCTCAACTATGTTATGTATCTTGCAGACACTTTATGCAGAGCACCTTTGGCATGCAAAAAAGAAAAAAGTCTGGAAGATATAAATCATGGAGAATATTTGCCTGTGAGAAACAGGATTTGGATTTCGTACTTACCAAGATAAAATCAGTTATACAACAAGGTTGCCAAGAAACCAAAACACTTGTCCCAGAATGTCTCATACCTTACTATGATTATAGAGATGAATTGGTACTTGAAAAATGCATAATCTTCAAAGGAGATCAATTGGAAGTGCCACATAAACTAAGAAAAGAGTTGATGACAGTTCACACATGCCTCACATATTGGATATATTTGACAAGCTAGAAAATCTATATTTTGGCCCTACATGAGTAGTGATCTCAAAGAGTTCATATACAAATGTGATGTCTGCATGTCAACACAGCAAAACTTGCAAAAAGATTCAATAACACAACATGATTTGATAAGTCGCACATGGTCTTAATTAGGTGCTGACATTGCAGAATTGGATAATAGAAAATTGTTGATTATTGTAGATTACTACAGTAATTATATAGAAGTTGTCAATCTGAAATTGACCCCTTCATCAGTAATGATCAAGTCATTCAAAGAAATATTTGCAATATACCTGACAAGTTAGTCACTGATAATGGCCCACAATTTGCTTCTGCTGAATTTTTAACTTTCTACAAATCATGGGAATGTAAACAAATCCCCTTGTTTCCTCAAAACACCTTTACCTTTGAAGTCTAATTTAAAATTATATACAATATGCGGGAGTTCCTACATAAAGCCAATAAATAATAATATATGATATTGAGAAATTCAGTTGTTGAATTTAATTCATTGTTCTTTATTATTATAATACTAAACATAAATTATATATACTTCTGTTATTACAAAAAAAACATAATTTATATTATGAAAGAATAATAAATTGCAGTTTCATTACATATGTACCTAAATATACTATATGGGATTCTCACAATCCTACATAATATTCTATTTAAAAAATGGAATCATATAATGAATTTATTATATACTACTTAAAATATTTCAAACTAAATCAAAACAAACATATACAAATACTGAAAAAATATATTCTAAAACAGGAGAAACAAAAGAAATATAGAAAGGAAGTTTTATATTATGCAATCATTAGGTTATTTGATTTATTGTCAGAAATCCACTAGTTGGATAACCAAAGCAAATAATGAGCACATTTTGAGAATCTTTTACATTTTATTCATAATAATGTCTAATAGGATAAGGATAAGGATAATTTATTATATTACAGCAAAGGAATCTACCTACTACTGTATCTAAAGGTTGTGTATTTTTGTCAGTTATGTATATAAAAATTCCATATTATATCACACAACAATATACATGTAAATTCAATACAACAAAATAAAAATACACTGAGAAAAATAAGGTTATTTATTTTACTTTATTGTATTGTACTTTTTTTGGTTGTATATTTTTATCATGTACTTTTCAACACATTCTGCCATATTATAATAATTAAATCCTTTACTAAATGTATGTAGATTTGTATACACAAATATAAAAATATATATTTACCCACATATTATGAACATTATATTTTATAAAATTATAGCCAGAATTACAGTATTCTCAATAAAATGAAATGTTTAATTTTTTTCATAAAAAGAAATTTTATACTATATATATTAATTATTTCATCAAGCAGAAAATATAAAAAATCAATGTAGTATATTATATATGACAATATATTAATGAAGGCAAAAAAACATTGAATTCTTTTGACAATTGCTTGTTTAGGAAAAGTGCATAAATTATCAGCCAATCAGAGTCTACAAATACTAAAAATAGAATGACGTGCTTTATGAGTCAAATTAATTTCTGTCACAAATATTGCAATTCCCATAAAGAAAAGGATAATAAACAAATGTGCTTCATACTTCATATCTGAATATTGATTATTACAGAGAATATGACATATACATAAATAGGTTTGATTGGTTGAATTATTAATTTAAATTTTTGAATTGTGGAATTGTGGAATATATAATGAGGTTTTATATAAGCTGAATATATTATATGTGGTTAGATGAGCACTTTTTGGGTGTTGGTTCAGTTATCATGGACCTATTGAGTGGCCAACCTGATCCCAGAATCAATTACCCTACCTAATTTCTTTTTGTGGGTTGAAATTAAAAATTTAGTCTAGACAAACTGCCCAAGATCAATTGCTGAAATGAGGGTGTCTATTCAAAATAAATATGATCATATTTGTACTGAACATTATGTAAAAGTGTGTTGCAGTGTTATGTCATGGTACAATAAATGTTTCAAGGTTGAAGGCCATCATTTTAAACATTTAGACACATATAATTTAACATGTGATATCTTGTCATATATTGTTTACAATACACTTGTTTATAAATACAGAAAAAAATGTAATATTATGATATGCTGTTTGTTTAAACCTACTATTTATTATGATTATTTAAAACAATAACATTGGTGAATATAAAATATAACACAAATTTGAATTTAACAATAAACATTAATCAATAAGCTATATTAATATATAATAAAAACTGAACTTGTTACACTTATGATTCTAAAAAAAATGTTTGAGTTATCTGTTAGTTATTTATTATGATTATTTAAAAACAATACCATTGGTGAATATAAAATATAACACAAAATTGAATTTAACAATAAACATTAATCAATAAGCTATATTAATATATAATAAAAACTGAACTTATTACACTTATGATTCTAAAAAAAATGTTTGAGTTATCTGTTAGATTTTCATATCAAATTGGCATAATTTACCACCCTTCTTCTGTAAATGAAATATCATATAAGGACGTGGAATGTGCAGGCTGGTCAACTTACCCTTATGATTTTTTATTGAAAAATACACAAATAGATAAATATATACTGTAGTACTAGATAACAAAAATAAAATTTACTCATCGATATAATGTGATACATTCAACTAAATTAGGTCTATAAATAGAAAATGATGATATGATTATTGATTAACTGCTAATATTATTCATTATAATATTTATATAAAAAAAATCTTTCATTAAATTTTTTAATTAATAGGAAATATACATAATAATAACTAAATGATATATTCATTTTAGCTATAAAGTTTAAATTTAGATATAATCATAATAAAATTATTACCGTTTTCAGAGAAAAATATAAAATCGATTGATTTAAATCAGGGAAAACATATAAACATGAACTTTTTATTATTTTTCATCACTTAAACAATTATTTCAAATTTCTTAAAATATTGATCGTTTTATGTAAATCATTTTAATTATTCATGATTATTAATAATAATTATTAATTTTTTAATTATTAATCATTAATTATACAATAAAAAAATAAAATTTATTTATTTCAAGTTGATATTCTTAATATATAATTTTTTATGCTAATATTTAATACCTGTATATTTTTTTAGTGTTAGAATACAGAAATTGATAATCCGAATTTTTGAAGGCTCTTTTTAATTAACATTAACAATTTTATTAACTATCTATGAAAAAAAAATTCTGTAACGTTAATTAGAGATTAAAGAAATTTGTAAGCGTAATGACAATACTTCAGTATCATCAATTTTTTAAAATAGTAATATTATATAATAATATTAGGGGCTGTTTAAAAATGACGTCACTAAAATTTGGGCCATGTTTTACTATTTATGCATCAAAATGTTTGTGTTTACTTGTACTATTAGATAAACAACTTTATTTCTAATTATTTTATGTTGTTTGTAAAAATAATTGAGAAAATTTTAATACTAATTATGCTCGTTTGCATGTTTTTAGATGCCAAATAAAACGTTAATTAGACAATCCGGACGAGCAAGGAGCTAAATTTCAAGCTTTCTTTATTCCGATAAATACTATTAACTCTAATCCATGTGCAGTTATTTCAGGGCCTACTCCTTTTCCATCATCTTAGGATCTTCCTCAGTATTAACAGCCTCAGACGACAAAACTGCAGCAGAAGTAGTTATAACTTCCAATTCCTCTTGTTGCTTTTTCCTCTTGTTCCCCTTTTACCTCATCTGATTTTGAAACTCTGAAAGCAACAAGTCGTGTACAATGGTCGATCTTGAACATTTATAGCTGCATGGTACAAGAATTTCGTTGGCTCTGTCTATGTACTTCCACTAACAGAGCTTACTTACGAGAGAAGAAGATGATTTTAAAGAAACAAGAATTTACTATATCATATCTTACTACGACTGACCTTGTGTACTACTTACTTTACTGTCATCTCTCCCAATCTATGTAATTATTGTTACCTACTATTAAAGTTGAGTATTATTGAACTGAGCGCTGATAATAATTACTTATATGTAATTTTATATGTAACCGGCCTATATGTACTTTTATATTTAACCGGCCTATATGTACTTTTATATGTAATTTTCAAAATTCAACCATTTTAAATTTACTATTTCATATTAATCCGCGGGTCCCCAGCTGGATCATCATGCAGAAGCCTCTGGGTTTACCCTGTCACAATTTGTTTGTAATAAATAAATAATTATTATATTTATTAAAACGTGTGACATCACTATTTTCTTTACAATGTGCACTTGCATGAAAATTTGGTGAAAACCATAAAACTTTATCTTATTCATCAATATGGAAATAGACTAACATGCTTATAAAAAATAATGTACAATTTCTGCAACTTAAGACTTACATATTGGATTATGCAATGGATCATATTATAATACTTGATAAAGTATCAAACCGTTTGCACTGAACAATTTTAATAAAACCCTCTGGGATCCAGTACATTGATGAATTATTGATTATAAACATACTTGATTTGGGTGGCAGACTGCGTATCTCCACCCGAACTTGCAAATGTTTTTTTAATTATAATTCAGCGAATTTAACAAAAAGTTTTAGATGAAAATTAAATTATAAAATAACAGATATTCCTCGAATAAGCGCAACCTCAAATTGTAAGGGAACCGGGTAAATAAAAAATTATGGTTTTCTGAAATTGAAAAATGAGGGAAATCAAATCAATAATTACGAAATTACATAATTACACAAAATAGTGATTAAAATAATGCATAACAATTAAAATAACTAAATATTAATAAACTGGAAAACATTACACAATTTAAAATATTTGAAATAATTGTTCCGTTCTTGTTACTTTAGAATGACCGAATTTAAATATTGATTATTATTATTATTATTATTAAATTATTATATATATATGTATATTATTATATTACCTAGGTAACATTATAATATAATAATAAATCTGTGATTATTCCCAAAAAATTGTTTACTGTTGAAACTCAGCGAAATAATCAATTAGTCAATTTCTATGATAGGATCATTCTGAATATTGATAAAATATATAGTTTTTATTGCAATAGAAACTTTTGCATATTTAATTATAAATCAATATTTCTATTGATTAATTTTTAACAAAAATTGATTAAAATCAACAGATATATTAAAATACAGCATCTAGTTATTATAATTCCTTCTCTATTCATTTATAAGTATAACCACTTTGTAAATGGCATCTTTCTGAATACAAATTTTAGTAAAGTTTAATTTAATAACCTGTAATATCATAATTTATTCGCTGCTTATATGATATGATCAACAATTTCTAAATGTCATTCAATTTATCACATGTACCCGGGGCTAATGTTAATGGAGTTATTTTGTATCGCGGAGAATGGTAATATGTTTTCATTTGTATATTGCATTTTAATATTTCTATATACTAGTTATAAGAATCAATGGATAAATTTTCGTAATTGTATGACATGTGCAATCAGTTTAGTTTGTTTTTAAAAATTGTGTAATTGTTCATTTATTGTATCTATTTGTATGATCATCAATATCATAGCTATGTTGTACTTTTTATTCATTCAGGATAATCGTGATCTATAAATATTGCGATCTGAAATTAGAGTCGAATGAACGACTACAAAGCTTGCCCATAGAACTTACTGGATCGAAACATGTCACTGTGTATTTAACAACCCACCGAGTAAGAAATATAAAAACATATCATCAATTTAATTTATGTTAATCACTTTAACACAGACACTTTTAAATACAGGTTATATTTATGAACACAGTCCTGAAAGACCCCCTTCAATCAATGAGCATTCCGTTGTGTGAATTAAGAGATATAGATATTAAACAGCCTGCTTTTTCAGCGAATAGACTGGTTGGTCGTGTTGCTAATTCCGACAGCTTTAACAATCGCAAGGTTAGTGAAACTTAAAATTGTGTATCTTGAATTGTCAATACCTTTTTAAATTAAGGCTATATCAAACTTATTATATGAAAATAAAGTTAAATAATTTATTAAATTAAAATTTCTCTTATTTTGAAAAAACTGCAGAGACATGGATCTTTTTATCCTAAAAATAATTCAAACTATTTTATAGAAATAATTGTTAATAACAGCATGATGAATATAATGCGGTCCATGAAACAATATATACAGAATTTATACAGAATTGATTAAGCATTTAACCTCCCAAAATCATTATGAAAAATTATATTTCTATTTTACAGATATCTCTTCAATTTTCAATTACTTTTAATAACGGAGGTGCAATAGAGTTTGGGGAGGCCATGAGATCTATAAAAAATCGAATTCCTGTGTTCCCTTGTTATCGCTATACGCCTATGTGGCCTATTCAGAACTATTGTTGTATTCCCAGCACCCAATACGATAACATGTATAAACCAGAATTCCCATTTATTCAGCAACATTCTTCGTTTGAAAATTCTTTTGAATGTGAGTTTCAAGTGCTGGAAATCTTGTCTATGTAGTATAGTAAGCTGGAAAAAATTCTTTTGAAGAAATAAAAAATAGAAGTTTCCTGTTTTAATTATTGGATTTAAACTAACAAAATGTTTATACACAATAATTAAAAGTAATAATAATAATAAGTGGTTTATTTTATAACAGCACCTTAATGAAAATCTAGGTACAATAAGTATATATGTATGTATAAGGAAAAAACGTGTAGAGGACATAATTGTTTTGTATA
Organism: Vannuccia rotundouncinata; assembly: GCA_034780395.1. Lineage (NCBI taxonomy): Eukaryota > Metazoa > Platyhelminthes > Proseriata > Coelogynoporidae > Vannuccia > Vannuccia rotundouncinata. Next base: position 185 of record JAUZNC010058169.1, on the reverse strand, counting down.
ACACAATTAAAAAATAATAAAAATAATTTTATAGGTGTATATTTATAAATAAATATTTATAGGTGTTTACATATGTATATAATTATATAATTGGTAGGCGGCATAATAAAGTATTCGTTGCTTTATTAGGTACAGCTTGAGAGAATTATGTAGTTGTAGTGTCAGTCAAAATAGAGGATAAAAAT
>JAUZNC010058168.1:0-11704 GCA_034780395.1 Vannuccia rotundouncinata | reverse complement strand
ATGTCAATATCTATATATGTACTATATATCTGAAATAATATTTCACCGTCAGCGAAGCGACGGGTATCCCGCTAGTAATTTATATAAACAAAATTATCAGCTATTTCGAATATATTCACAAACTTGCAGACTAATTGTTTCTGACGTGCAGGTACGGGATGTAGGTATATATAAATTTCTCAATTGAAAATAGAATTGATACTTATTACACAATTTTTCCTCTAGTTGTAAATTTAATACTATTTCTGATTTCCAGATAAAATTTCTGACTTGCAGATAAAAATTATGAGTAGATATAGAGTTTCGATCCAATTAATTTGTCATTAAGTAGATTAATAGGTCATTAATATCAGCAGATAAATGTTAATAAAAAGCTTTCATTTGAAAAGTAATTCATGAATTAATAAATATTAAAAAATTTTCGTGAAGCAAAACAACATGAAATTTTTGGAAAAACGGATTTAAACGAAAAATAAGGATGTATGTTAAAGTGTATTACATAAGTGTTTTACACCGACGGTATGTTAAAGTGTGTTATACAAAATTTCTGTAACCCAAAAAAATGCTGTATATAGAACAAATATAAAATTCAAGTGTGTTATACAAAATTTCTGTAACCCAAAAAAATGCTGTATATAGAACAAACATAAAATTCAATTAACTACTGATCTTTATTTCTTTATTATGCATCATTATAAGATAAGTTAGAACAACAAAGTTTATGATAGGTGCTCAAACTGCCATCCATTGGCTTGGATGGAATCTTCAAATCGCCGAACAACCTTATATGACAGATATCAGGAGTGATATTGTTAAACTCGTTTCGGATTTCGTCTTTTAAATCTGCAATGGTTCCTGGCTTTTGTGCGAAAACCTTTTCTTTCAGGTCTGCACCCCAGAGAAATAAATCCGGAAATGTGAGATCGGGTGATTGTGCCGGCCATTCGATTGTTCCTCTGCGTCCCAACCACCTCTCAGGAAAGGAAAAGTTGAATGGAGCCCCTATCTGACCTTAAGGCCATATAGGGTGGTGGGCCTGATCGTTAGATTTGATTGGCTTTTGATATTGATTGCTGTGGAAACTTTATCCGTTAACTCCAATTATCATGGAAAAACCCTAGGGAAAAACCCTGTTTAGTTTTCAAATACGTTTAATGAATTTTAAATTTGTTATTTACAACATTATTTTGGGTTAGGGAACTTATATGCGCCTCCCAGTATACATTTTATTCAAAACTATAGGGGTTTGGGTTTTCTAAAATCCAATTAGACAACATGATAAATTATATTATCAATCGATGAATAAATATATACAATGATTAATTATTTGTCATGAGTATATTATCAATAATCCAGACAGACTATAAAATGAAGAACATTTTTCCATTTCTTAGACTTTGAACGAGGAAACTTCCATTTTGAAATTAAATTATTTAATTAATGTGTCCATACTTTGTTTATAATATTATCAGACATAAACATCGCTAGTATCTATAGTCAACTAAACTTTATGAGATGGTGCTGACCATTGAATATAAATTTATAATTCTATGGTTTTAACTTCTAATGTTGAGAACACTTGACATGCAAAATAACATTGATTCATTAAAGTACATTGCACGAAATAAATAAAACCCGTGCGAATGATTTAAGTTGTGTAATTTTACACTTGATTATTCACAGTAAACGTTATACACCCATAATTAATTATTAATTAAGTTAATCATATAATGAGCTTCCAAGAATACTTATAAAGAGAGGGAGAGAGAGAATCCTTTCTTTATAACAGTTAGTTAACATTTAGGAATAAATTTTTATTTCCATAAAAAATTATGTTACTTAAATTACAAAATCACATTTATTTTTGCAATTTAAATTGCACATTTCGATGAATAAAAAGCGACATTGACTATCAATCCATACGACCAACATATAACATATTCATTGGATAATTTAATAAAAATTATATAAATTATACATATAACGCATAATACATATCTTCCATTAATCACATTCATTATTTCTAAATTAAAATTATTCGTAATACTTCATTATTTAAAAATGGACATTATTTATGATTCGCCCTGAACGTCCTTCTGGATAAAATTAATAGATTAAGAAAGTTTTTATATTGTTATATATTATAGCTGTAAACTTATGATGTTAAGGTGTATTAATATTAAATAGTTAACATTTGGCAAATGCAACCTGTTATAATGTTTAGTTAATTACTATGCCATGGTCTGTCTAATTCTAATTCTTATCTCAAATAACAAACGTAGAAATTAATTAATTTTACGTCCCATTAAGTAGCTGTCGGAATGCTTACTCGATTGGTGACGCAATGAAAACGGCTATTTTGAGCCAATCTTAAGGCACAAGATTCCACGAAAATATGACGTCTAAATGATTTCAAGTACATTAAGTACTCGAAGTATCATTATTATGGCAGGATTAACAGAAATCAACTTTCTCTGTATCGATGTAAATTAATAACTATATACAGGGTGGCTCATAAGTCCGTACCCCCAACTGTAAATATTTATAAAATTGCATTACATAACTCCAAATGAACACTTTTGATACCTAAGTAATGCGTATTCATAATAAAAATTATTAATTGGATTGGAGATAAGGACTTATGGGCCAACCTGTACGATGTTTTTTGTTCTTGATACCTATAATTTACACTCATTATCATAGATATTTTCATCATATATAAATAAATTGTATTTCTAAGGTTTTCGTACATATATTGAATAATTCCAACACTATATGACTGATCAAACTAATGTTTATTTTAAAAATATATAGAAATATAAATTTCTGGGATTCAATTAATGTTTTAAACAAATTAAATTTTATTTTAACTAATAGATGAATAAATTTTGAAAATACCGTACTTTCAACTCGAAGTTTTCGCTAAGAAAATAAATTTTATTTTTGTCTAATTTTCAAGGACACTTCGGAACTCTATATTTTTAAATTCAATAATACAAAAATCAAATATATTTTCTCATTATTAAAATATAAAATAATTTTTGTGTTAAAGCTTTACAGTTGCATAATTATAGTTGAGCAGAAGTAGTGTTCGAACTAATTACTCATTTGGTTGACCACTATAACAATGCAAGCTAAACTGTACAGTATTAAGTCCTATAAAGGGTTATTTTTGATTATTAAGCATAGGTACACGTATATTTCCAACAACGAATTTTACAAAATTATTATGCGAATTAATTAATTAACATTATTTTGTTATAGATAACTAAATTGATAAAAATATACTAATTCATTTAAAATTCATTTAAAATTCATTCATTGAAGTGTCATAACTCCCGGTAAGTAAAAATTATTTTGATAGTATAATAACGATACACTCCAAAACCCAACCTATTAACAGAACATTATCCGGAATTATCTTTAAAAAAATATTATTAAATGTAGAAAGTTTAAACTATTTTTTAAAAATAGACGGCAAAAAAAGTATAATAGAAAATGAGCAATTTATTTCAAATAATGAACAATACAACCTTTGACTTAATTAAATGGATTTCTAAATTGTAACAATGTTGGCATTTGTAGAATCTGTTAATTCAATACGAAACAGTTAAAAGTATTTTTTAAATATATAGAAAAGTTAAATTATACTAATTATTATATACATCACAGACAATGTTGTTTCATTAAACATTTATAGAAACAATTTAGAAAATAAAAAAATCTTAACATGGAATGAATTATAAATAAAAAATATACCACAACACGAAATGTTATTGTTTAAATCACAGATTTAGAGAAGCTAGATAGGTATCTGTACAGATTTAAAAAGGTCCGAAATCAACATATATATAGGGAACAAAAAAATTCTTGCAGAATCACAAACTACGTGATTTTTTCAGATCCATAATTTGTTCTGAGCGCAACTGCCAGGGATAGCACACTAGGAATGGGGAGATATTCCTCAGTCTTTTTTGGAAAGCAGCGTAATAATATTATAGGTTCAAATTACACAATATAAAACGTATTATGAGAGCTATGTACAAAGAAGGTTTGTAAGTAAAACATTGTTTGTTGGACAATATTAAGTTGAGGTAGAATTAATGAAGAAGTTATTCTGAATTGCTAGTCAGTGATTTAAAACAAGATTTTACCTATTTTCAAATTTAATTTTAAGATTTGCGATGCTGATAGCCTGCTCTTTGATCAATTTATTGACTACCGAAGGAGTTATGCCTGGAATATCGATCTGTAAAAGATAAATCAATAATTGACAACATCTCTAAAATATTCAATATTCTTAAATGATCATCCAACATGTTTAAAATAAACACTACCAAATGTCTAGACTGACCTTGAGTATGTAGGTCAATTTGGTCTCATTGCCAGTCCCTATTGGTTCAATAATGAAACTGGCTAATCCAAGGTCGGCCCGTGGGATATAGCTGGAAGTGGGACAGTGGGGATGTACAGTGGACCTGCACGCGGTGATGTATCGATTGCTGCCTAGTTCACGGTCACTGGAGACAACGACCAACTCGCACTGCTGTTTGCGGAGGTAACGTCGAACCTGCATCGGGAAACATTAATCTTAACAACTTCGATTTGAAGAAAAATAATGAAAGAATAAGTTTAAAAATACAGTCTTCTGTAAAGCTTCTTTTTGAATAATTTTAATGCTGAGTTTAAAAATTTGGAAAGGAATTCATCTTCATAAAACTGGAATTTTATCAAAATAGGAGAAATGTATTTTATAAAATGCACTCATAGTGTGTGAAGTAAATATTTTGTTTAGATTATTTACAAGCGTATTAATAATCAAAGAAAGATTCGAAATATTCAGAGAATTTATTGAGAATTATGATTCATATTGTGATTGTATTCTGATTTGATTACTAAAACCCGAACAGAAGTAACTCTATGGTGAGCTTGACTGGTATCAGATCGAGAGAGAGAGAAAGATAAGAGAGATGAGATAAAGGCGGTTACATAGCCTTGCGAATAAAACGTTTGATAAGGTGAGGTGACACAACTCGGTTCAAGTGTACCCACAGGAGAGGAGATCCAGCTAACTCGTCCGTGAATTATCGTTATCGGTAACGCCTTCTTAATTATAGTCATCAAGACTCTTTCGAAATGTTTTATAAAAACACTGTTGAAACCATCGAATAAATAATAAGAAATTTATAAGAAAATAAACTTGTGTAACATAACGTAACAATTCAATATTCTATTAAATTTGACTCACGGCCATTTGCACCTGAGCAACCTTGGTGTACGCATTGACCCTTTCGATCAGGTTGTAACTGAGGAACATTCGGTCGTACATGACTCGACAGCCGAGCTGACGAACGATATCCCACACACAGATTGGTGGTTGCCTGATCACCACGATGCTCGCAATGCTGTAAGGAGAGAGAAGATGTCTGCTTAATTATTAAGACTTTGATATTGTGTTGCTGAGGGTAAATTTGCTTTTTACATTTCTATTATTTTGTTGTTGGATTTGGAATATGTGGACAAAAGAAAACACACAATTGATTGGAATTGTCAACTAACTGCCCTTTGAGCTATGAGTTTAAAAATTGTTTGATTGCATGAAACGTTCAAGACAATTTGATTCGCAATCTAATAAACATTGAAGAGCTTATAATCGAAATAAATGTACTTATAACATCAAAGAATCCAAGACTGACATTCAATTTAGTTCAAATTAATGTTCAAAAAATGTTGTACAAACAATTAAGAAAGAATTGGGATGACCCCACCTGTGCAATTGACCCTCTCTCGGTCGTGTGAAATAAGTGACCATTCGCTCACAACCTCCGTAGATCCAGGGCCCATAGACACGTGGAGGTAGCGGCCCTCGTCTGGCCCGCACCCTCTCGCCAAGGACAACATCGACCAATGGGAACTGGAGAACGAGAGCCTCCGACAGAGCTAAATGGCCTACCGTCACCTGGTCTACGAAGGAGTTGTTGAGCATGGGGAGTAGACACATGTACGCTGCGACAATTGGTGGTTGGTCGTACTGAGATTGTGAGCGCTTTAAATAAGGAGGTTATAGGAACTGTATTCACCACGAGTACCACCAAGAACTTTTAATACTGAAGTAAACAAACAATTAAGACAACTATAAATGAAACGTTTATCCAAAGAAAGAATTATAATTAGTTTCATTAATGAACCAACCTCAATGAGTGGACCACATTGTGAGCCCTTCCTCGATGTTGCAGGAACACTCTTCGGCCGGCTGGGGTCAATGGAATCCAAGGAGGACCGTGGGGTGCTGACATCACTCTCCAAACTGTTCATCCTCCGTGGGCCAGTGGATGTCGAGGGATTAAGAAGGTCCTCTGTCACTGTCTTGTTGACCCATGGACCCAGGAAGGCATCAGCGGGTGGGCCACACTTCCCAATTCGGGTTCCTTTCTCCTCGTCGTAGGTGGAGACTTCCATGGAGCTGGTGTTGTTTAAGGACAAAACACTATCCAGTGGCGGTTGATACACTTTTTTCTGCATAATATTCTCCAGCTAAACGGTCGCGTTTTAATGTCTTCAGTAGTGGGAGTGAAGGCTTTATGAGAATGTTAGTTTTCGGCCGACAAGTTAGATGAGTTTTATAAATGAAAGGAATATGTTAGACTATGTTGTGCTATTACAAGGTTGAGAATGTACAATTGACCAGGAGCTTTGTCTGAAATGAAAAGATAGTTGGAGTTGAATTGGAGTTAAATAGGCCCGCTTTGATAAGAGGATACTTCAAAAATATACACAATCGATTAAAAGGTCGATTGACATAGATAAAGTCAACCAACTTAACACTGAATGTGTATTTAGAAAGTCTGACATGGTTAAAGTATTAATTTAATAAAAATCAAATCACAAAAGATTTGTAATCATTGTTTATTCATTGTTTCAAGGTACCTAATAGATTACAGTTTTGATTAATTTAATTCTTAGCCTATTTCCACTTACTTGTCCCGCATTATAAAGCCAAATTAAAAGTCAGACTCTGGTTTGGGATCGGAAGAGGGTTCCTTGGAGATCGGCTGATTGTCTGCCTCCTCCGCCCCGTCTTCACTGTCACTGGACAACGGGAGGCGGGGGGGCGGAGAAGGAAGGCCCCTCACATAGGTGGAACCAGCAGCCGACCTCGGTGCTCTCTCACGGGGGGTGGAGAGTGCGGAGAGGGTCCTTCGGGCATCCAGAGTGCTCTGACGAGAACGTCTGAGCAGGTCGAGAGTGCTCGCGTCCTCAAAGAGGGAGTCTGGCCCTCTAGGAAACGGAAATAGGAGAGTTATTCATTGACAAAATGGCATATTTAGGAATGAACAGAGACACTGAGAAGTGGACAGAAAACAGCCATTAAAAAGTTTAATCGTGCGAAAAGTTAGTTAATGAATTTGAATAATTATTTAGTTTTTTTAATGAATACAAAACTCAAAATATTTCCAACATTTTAGAGACAAGTTTTGGGATTATTTCTTCTCCAAATTTTATAGTTCAAAGTTGATCATAGGAGATCTATTAATATTTGTAATATATTATTATTGAGGATTAAACTTTCTGCAGAGAAAGCAAACTATCCGAAGAATAATACAAATATTTAAAAACAAATAGAAAACAGACAATTTTGGTATTATATATTCTGAATCTGAGTAAGAGCTATATAATGTATACAACCACATTTGACTTCATTTAAGTAGAAATAATATTTGAAAAACATCTATTGTGACTGGACACACAAAATATAATAGATTATAGAGTTATAGGAAGATACAGAAGTAACGAACAACGAGAGAATATGTTTGCATCCGTCTAAACTTACTCATGATCAATGAGAAACTCTGGAATAATGGTGAAATGAGTGATACAAATTTAAAGTTATATCGATTAAAATTTTAGTTTACTTATAGAAATTAACGAAAAAATAGATTTTCATTTTGCAATAATTTTTTGAAATTCAAAATTCAAACATTTCAATATTTTCGTTAAGTAGTAAGAATAGAATTAATAGCTATAAAATAGTTCAATCCCAATATCTATTAATACTTTTATTAATATCTATTAACGTCGATTATTGAATAAAGATTAAAGAATAGTTTTTAATAGGTACCTGGGCAGATCACTCGATGTGGTGGGCACAGGACGATGTCTCTCTAATTTTAACTTTTTGTGACGAAGACGAAGTGTTTCAATTTCCCCATCAATATTAATCTGTAAATAAAAAGATTTAAATTTTTAAAAACTGAAAATCAAAAGCAAGAATTATTTTAAATTATTTCATAACTTGTGTAACTAAAAATAATATCCATAACAACAATAGACAATGAGTTATTCAAAAAATTTCAATACAATAATCATTTAAAATGCTGAATCCACAAAGAAGTCTTCAAATAGTTAAAAAAAAACATCAGCAGGCGACTTTTAATCGCATAACAGATTCAAAGTTAAATATTATTAAAAACACCACCAATAAATAAATATAACCTCTGTTTCGTGCAAACATCAGCAAAGAGGGTTAAATATAAATTTCATAAACCATAAAAGAAAGTTATAAACCTTCAAAAACCAGCCAAAGAAAAACATTTACCGGAGGTTTCTGTCGCGATGTCTGTATGATACAAAAGAATTAAATAAAAATTAAAACACTTGAAATACTTTTGGTAAAATAAAACTATTCTTTGAATGACATTTTATTTTGAATTGTATTTTATGCTTACAAATTTCAAATCAATTCTAATAAACTAATAATATAGGTGTCAAAGATAATTTTGCTCTTAATTAAAAAAAATATGTTTTTATATTTTAGTTTGATCTGTGGATAAAATAATTACAGAAAATGTTGAATTTTAGAAATAGTAGTTAATTATTTTTGATATTTGGATAATAATCTTGATAATATGAAGTGGCTAGAACGTACTTCATCGAATGACTTCTGTTGAACCAGCAAACCTTGATCGTACAGGGACAAAGTTGGAAGGGATTGATGAAATTCAGAAGTTCTACCGAGAGGACTCGGATATTCTCGGCTAAAATTAAAATAAGGTCTATACAGAAAAATCGCTCGGATGAAAAATCCAATAGGATACTTTTCCTATAAAATTTAAAAATTTAAATTCGAAAGTTTGGCAGATATTTTATAATGGATAAAGATTGACAACAAACTATGTTTTAAATACAGTTTTAATTCAACAAAACAACAATGTCAAACAAACGAACCTAGAACTTGAGTTCAATCCGTATCTTGGTGGATGTTGGGATAGAATTTGCCGACCAGCAATCATCTTTTCCTGACTTTGACGTCTTGAAAGTTTCGATTCTTCAATCAACCGATGAGTTTCGTCCTGTATTGCGTATCTTTGACTACTGAACGATGAGTTCAACCTCGGTGACGGTCGCTCACTCCGTGGGGACATCAACGACTCTGGAGACAAGACATCCCCTACAAGAGAGTAAGAGTCCGGTTCTCTTCGTAGACTAATATCAACACTAAGACGAGGTGTTCGACTACCTTGATAATCAGCGGTGTTCACAGAGTGAGAAGGTTGTATAAAGGTGCGCCTTTTTTCCTGAAAGCGTCGAATATTTTCTCTGACATGGAAATCCGAAAGAGGTGTTGTTGGCCTTGAGTCTGCGAGATTTTGTTGTGACGTTCGAAGCATTCGGCCATCCTCCCATCGTCGGCGTTCGAGGAGAAAAGTTTCCTCTTCCATACGACGGCGTTCAGCAATTTCTTTCCTTAAAGCCTCTGCCCGGGATCGGCGAAGACCGGATTTGCGACGTTCCTCTTCTTCTTGAGATAACACGGCAGAGGTTTGTCTCAAACTGTCAACATTGTCTTCTTGACAAGTGGAAACATCTGAATCATCGGTGGAGCTGTCAATTTCCGCTAGAAATTTGTCTGTTTGACCATTCATGTAATTCATCTTAGCCTCAGTAATTTCTTCCCAAACACAGGATCGTGAGTATTCAAGATTTCTTAGACGGACCTGGTAACCGGGATCAGAAGTATCCATTCCGAGAAACTCTGTAACTGTGGATTGATTAACTCCACCCTCTGGTTCCGTCGTTTCAGTACTAGAATTTTCGGTTTTTATTAAGTTCTGAGATCCACGATGAGACTGTGAACTACGGGAAGAAAGATTACTCGTTGAAGGATGTCGAAATGTAATTCTAGCTGGTTCGTCAATCGTGAAATGACCACTACCCGTTTCAAAACGAGCTTCCTGAACATTGAAAGTTACATCTTCTCCATGTGCTTCGATGGAAGAAAGGTTCGGAAGAGAATTCGCATTACTATTACTATCGGCCTGAAGATTACGACCAGGAAGAAGATCATCAAAGTCTTTCAAACTCAGATCTGTTTGAGTAACTCCGTCAAAACTGGACTTGATATCTCCAGTCTGTTGGTGACGTTTTTTAAGAGCAAAAGCACCCGCTTGAGCAATAACTTTAGGAACAATTGGCGTTTCATTTGCTAGTGTCTCATCAGAAGGGCTATTAGCATCATCCGTTAAACTTGAAAGTGAACCTTGACGTTGAAGACCTCCCGTTACAAGAAAATTAATCATATGTTTCGCTTTCCAAGAGCTAACTGAATCCTCTGTAGAAGACGCAGATGACTTACGCGAAAGAATGCCAGAAGTAACATCATGTTCATTTTCCGGTAAAGAAGGGAAATTAGCATTCGCAAAGGAATCATCAGTATCTTTAGGAGTGGTCTCTTGGATAAGTTCTCGTAAAGGAGATGTCACATGAAGAGAAGAATTAACACATTCCGTAACATCTGAAGTCGTGAAAGATTTATCGACAAAAGGCTGCAACCCAGTATGTAAAATGTTATTGTGCAGTGTATCATACTCTGAAATATCAAATATTTCTTTATCTGTATTCGCAGCATTTTTAAAAATTTCAGCTTCCTTACGACTAAGTTTAATGGCTTTTCCAGATTTTGCACTTTCCTCCACTTTGGATTTCAACATAGTAAACGTTTCAACATTCTCATCAGACAAAATAAATTCTGTAGAAGCACGTTCAGATAGAGAAGGAATAGCACCTGGAATCGAAGCCATATCACCCATTACAGGTACTGACGCAAGAGCTTTTTCCACCGCTGTTAAATCATCTGTTGCAACTGTAACTGTGGAACCTTCTTTGATACCAGTATCAATACTATTTAATAACGAGTTGAGCTTCTCCTTCTCTTCAACACTTGTGGCATTAGCTGCAGCGACTTTAAGACTGTCTGACAATTTCTTTGCATCAGAATTTGATAGACTAACATCCGCCTTTCCTAAACTGCCATCACTAGCTTGCTGTACTTTGACTTGAGCAAGACATGCTAAGCCATTGTTTACAGCATCGCTAGCTTCCATTACTTGGTTGCAAACCTCTCGTGCTGCTTGTGAAGCATTCTTGACAATATCTGCCTCCTTTTGACTCAGTTTAATTGCCTTTCCAGATTTAACACTTTCTTCAACTTTTGATTTCAAGGCAGACAATTCTTGAATTTCTGCATCTGTAAGATTTTGTTCAGTAGAATCTTTTCCTGAGGTTAGCACAAAATCATTCAGATTTTGCAAATGTTCATCAAGCTTGGCAGTTTCTTCCTGGTTCAAGATGTTATCGCCCTTAGTATTTAGTCCTGAAATAATCTTGTCTGCATCATCCAAAGATTCACCGAGTTTGGAGAGATTTT
>JAUZNC010058167.1:0-11705 GCA_034780395.1 Vannuccia rotundouncinata | reverse complement strand
TTTGGGAAAATAGAAGAGCAGAGGCATGATAACTAGATATCATCTTTCTATACAGTTCTTTTCTAAAATTAGAAATTTATTCATGCCATCATTCATACATAGAGGTATACATGTTATAAGGATTTTTGAAAGGATTTATTTATTAATTATAGGTACTTCATTTAACTTAACTACGGATATATACAGTTTATTAATTACTTTTATATTTTAGTAGCATGTCTTCAAAAAGCCGTTGTTTATAATTATGAAATCTGAAAATTGCTTTTTGGTGAATTGTACGTTGCTAATTTGTGATTATATTTATTTGCTTTCAGAAAACTATAAATGCTTTTTTTGTCACGGAATCTGAATCGTTGACGATAAAATAAAAAAGCACTCTAGTACCTTTTAAAAATTGATTATAATTAGATATTTTTTGTATACATTAATACAAATTTTATTTGTATTAGATAACAGTCTGTTATTGTATTTTTGTGCTGGATCAGTTTCTTTTTACCTACATATAATTGTATTCATAATTACCACTAAAATGTCTATCAGAAAATATAAATATAAAAAAACTTACTTCTAATAAAAATTAGAATCTTTATCAATATAATATGTGATTTGAACATTGATTCAAAAGATAATAAACTGTATCTCAGCTGGGGTTGCTTATTGCAATTAAAGTGATGTAAATAGACATAAAAAGATTTTTATAATTTGAATTAATTTTTTCGTAACGATTTTCTTGTAGAAATATTTATATTTACTCATAATAATGATTAAAATATTTTTATCACTCATTTTGAATGATTTGAACACAATAGTTAAATATAGGATTTGATAAAACTGTGGGATATTTGGAGGCTATTCATAATTATAAAAGTAAAAAGTGACAATTAACTTCAAACTGAATTTATTTATTTATTCGACAATTTCGTTGTATTCATAAATAAATAGTAATATATAAAGGTTTACAGATATTGTATAAATTTAAAATACCAATTAAAGTTTTAAAATTAAAAATTACTTTACAGAAAAATAAAATGTTGTAATCATAAACACAGATTGACTATCGTTTTTTGGGAGGTTAATTAATAGTTTATAAATATAGATGTCATGTAAAAAGATAGCAATATGATTTTTACCAATAGGTAAATCATAGATATTACACTATAATTTCAGAAAGATATATCTTGCTATCTTTTAACATAACATATATATATGTATAAATTATTAATATTTTTTGATTAATAGTAATTTTTATATTAAAAACAGTAATTGTTATTTAAATTTAAAATTTAAAATTTATAAAATATCTGTAATATGCATTTATTACTAATATTTATACTATTTATTTATGAATAAGACGAAATTGACAAAATTTTAATTAAAATATTTTGGAGTTAATTGTCACCATTCAATTATTTGTAAACAAACTATTATTCAAAAATGGGTTTTATTTACCATTAAGCTATAGGCAATAACCTAATCAATAAAAAAGACATTGTTATTGGTTTATGTACATGTTTATGCCTTATAAGCCATTGAGATTGATTTGAAACATCTGCATTTCTGCTGGATAATTATCGACATTTCTGCCTGATAATTTTATATTAAATACGTTTATAAATTTCAGATAATATTTAAATTTTCAGTCAGTTAAATCAATAACAATAGGATTTCTATATGAATTTCTATCTATATTTGCAACAGTAATATCTATATATTTTATGAATAATATTTTAAAAACTTTTAAAATCAATGCCTATAACAACGAAATTAATGTATGTGAACCATAGACATTACACTATATACATATAATTTCAATGATATGTACATATACTTAACAAATAAAATCATATCTATATAAATAGATTTTATATAATAAAATTTTTACCATACTTAGTAGGTATTCCTTTAGGCTACATGCATAAATAAAACTCAATAATTCCATTGTTTTTATTTAAAAGTGTAAAAATAACATGAAAAGTAAGATAATAATGTGTTATTTTCACACTTGTAATCATTTAAAATTACATTACATTTGTGTCTGTGAAAATTCCGGAATTAAAATTAGTTAGTTGCTATTAGTATCGAACTAACCAATAATTTGAAAATATTGATGAACGTGCGTACTATAAAAACTAATCAAACAGTACAACTCATTAATTTGTCCTTTATACAAAATTGTCTCCGTTCGCTTCAATAAACATTTGTTTTGATGCGGATGTTAAAGAAGTAATCCATTCATTTCCATGGCTAACTTGCTTGATTTGAGTTGATCAACTGAGGATGTTGCCGCTTTTGAGATATATCATTGCAGGTCACAATATTTTAATTCTAAACTGGGACTGTCATTGACTCTTAAGAATTTTTATTAATAAGTGCCAAAGCTGTGGAAGCCTTGTTCTCCTTTTACTGTATTTACGTAGTAAATCAAAGGATCTGTTGATGCCACTTCTTGAATCTTATGTTCTGCATCATCAGCGTCATACATTTGAGAAATTCCTGTTGCAATGTTTACAGAACCGTCCTTTCAATTAATTAACACCCATCAGCCGCTTTGAATAACGAATCTTGTTCATCAGATTGGGGAGAGGACGACGATAAAATGGTGCATTGTTATCAGCTGAATCTTTTGAGACTGTATTTATTACTTCGAATAAAGATCAACAATGCCAGGGATCTTCAAGTCTAATTTCAATGCCTTTGCTTCTCTGTTATGTTTGATTTCTCTCAGCCCGCCTTGATTGTTCTTTACAGTGTTTCCAGTGAAATCTATATAGTTCCTTATGTTATCTTCCCCAACCTTGATATCATTCTGTGCTTTCTTCCTATGTTCATCACACGCCCTAAAAAATATACTGTGTGCAGTAAACTTTCCGAAGAGTCAGATTCGAAAATTCAATTATTCCAAAATATTTTTTCGTCTTATTTACTCTATGCATTTTGACTTCACTCTCTTGCCTATCCTTCATGTTGGCTTCTAAAACCCGCCGTATAGAAATAAATCCGTAATTTGCATTATCTAAAAGTTCCATCCAATTTGACCATAGTCTCTCATATGCCTCAACTGTCCTGCTATACTATCAAATAAATGCTGTTAGTAAATAGATCCTAAATGCTATAGTATCAAATAATAAAAAAACAACCATTGCTTATAATATATATTCAATATTTCAAAATGTGCTGTTCCATACTATCAAAATTAGTAATATTTTTTTCAATTACAAAGTTTTAATTATTAACCTAGTAAGAATAACGAAATTAATTAGTGGTGTATGAATATAGGAAGCTAATAGGTTAAAATTAATTAATTGTTAGCAAATGTATATGAATATTGGTGTATAAAGAAATATAATTCAAAAAATGTATGAGTAAAATGAGTAATGAGTAAAAATTCAAAATTCAAAATGTAAACATCATTTCATTATATACTAGATTTTGACTTGGGAGATCATAAAAGCGAAATTTCAGAAATTTGATTATTAACAAAAAATTGAATTCATATTTTAAGGTTTTAAGGGTAAAGGTTTAATAAATAAAGTTTAAGAAATAATATTTTTAATTATTTTTATATAATAATTTATTTTTTTCTTTAAAAACAATTTTTCAATACTTGTGTCGTTTTGGTATAACTTCCATTTTATTATGTAATCAGTTTTATTAATCGGTGGAAACATTATCACATAAGGTGATTTTAAAGACATTTAAAAACATGTTTTCTTACTATTTTGTATAACAATAAATGTATATTTCATTTGTATTTATTATTTTATATTTTTTTTATATTTATTTATTTATTTATTTATTTGTTCTATTCAATTATATTATATTCTAGTAATATTAATAAATATAGTAAATAAATAATAATACGATCATTGGAATATGAAAAGACACTATTAATGTGTAGCTAATTTCTATGTTCTCGTCCGAACACCGAGATTTTAGATGCGTAACAAAGAAATTTAATGTTAAGAAGTTGTTTTCTGTATAACTAGGCATTTCTAGTGGTTACTGATATAATAATGTCATGTTATTCTTATCATTACTTAAAGTAATCTTAAACGCATATAAGCTAATATTGAGTTTGCTAAGGTATATACGTGCATGATTTCATGATATCTGTTGTATTTATACGACAAAAAATATATGAATGCATTTTAGAATTTAATTAAACATTTTCTATCTCGTTTTGATTGACCGTAAACCTTGATTAGTGATCGTAATTACAACCTTTATTCGCTAGAAAATATTTATGGAATTTGCCCAAAGGAAGTAATCGAAAATAAAAAAAGGGCAATCAGCAACTAGAATAATGTGAATTATGTCCTGTAATCGATTTATAGATGATTCTTGTTTTTTGTGCGTATTGTCTGTATTTCTTTATATCTTTTAAATGTGAATATATCTTTAAATTAAATCATAACTTGCATGTATTACTAATATACTTCATTAAATATGGATGCAGTTAAATGAAACTTTTGTCTAAATTTGAATTGCATATACTTATGATAGAATAAATTTGAAAAATAGTGTTATCTATGTGTTACAATAAATAAATTTTACTGAAAATAATTATTACTGATTCAATTATTAAACTATACCTATACTTGCATTTAAGTATTTGTTTTGTTACAGTTTTGTACTTGTATTAATATAAACAGACTTTTAAATAACTTCAACAATTTTATCGTGAAAATAGGTTTAAAAAATACAAATGTGTAAATTATATTCACAACAAGCAGGCCTACTGGTAAAAGAGATTCATAGAAAAATGTAAAAAAGAGTTTCTACAAATTGTATTTATTGTTCTTCATGCCATTCTTTGTAATCAGTAAGTACCCGCAGGCCCATCATGGCCCAGCTGCCATTGTCACTAAAATTTTAAACTTAAAAATAACAAAAATATTTGTTTACTATAGTTCAATCTAAATTATTATTATGATAAACATAAATGATAAATATAATGAACAATATTTATGCAACTGTTTCCAATGAATAGTGTCTATTTTAAATGGACACAAACACGATAGTAACAGAAATTATTCTATAAAAAAAACAATTTCAAACAAAATATAGATTTTTATTTTCTTGACAGTATTTTTATATTTGAATATTAAGAAATAGAGAAATATTTAATTTAAATAATAATTTATTTGTGATCTATTTTATATAAACAAATTACAGACAACATCCAACACGCTTATCAAAATCATCAAACAAATTATGTAATGTGAAGTTGGGTGCTTCACTAATTGTATAAAAAGTTAACATTCCAATACAGGTGATCATATTGCTTGTGACTATTCAAACAATACTCGGATTTTTCACTCCAATCACAGCACAGGCTATCCGAGCCCCAGCATGACCGGCTACTCGACTCCCCAAATCACCACCGAGACCCAAGTCATCCACTCCGGCATGGAAGTCCATGGTGCGGCCTAGAATGCTATTTGAACCGGACAACATGCGTTCTCCAATTGTTATGTCAACCAGGGCCACGCCTTTTTCATTGGCAAAGATATTACCAAGATCGCCGAAGTGACGTATCACACTATCCGGACCACCATGTTCACTAGGACGTATCGAGAGAAAACTTATTTGTAACATGGTGTCATTATATGAATCAATCTGTTTTTGAGAATATTTATAAATAATAGAACTGTTTTCATTATAGATGTAAAAGATGTAAATAAATTAAGATTGTAAATAAAATATTGTATATAGTGCTATAGTTAAGCGAAATATTTAAGCAATAATGACGAATCCTGCTATTGATAAATCCATCACAAACACTAATATTCAGATAAGCCTACATAGAAAAGAATTATAATGTTGATGTAAAAGTTGGCATTTGAAGTGTCAGAAATTGGAAACTCTAAAATTCCAAACTCCAAAATATAATAAAATCCACGTAAGGTGAAAAGGATGGCGCGTCTGTGGTTTTTACCATCGATGTACTTTTCAGATCAGATCAGGCAAAATATAATTCAAGATATTTCCGAAAAGTCTTCCATATAAGAGTAAGAAAAATACCAATACCAATACTTGCCCATAGATATACGCTCATTTCTATCAAAACAGTCTATATAACATATATAAACTATAACACAATTTATATTAACTGTAACAGGACAAATATCAGATATTATTCCTCACGTTAATGTTGGATTGAAGTGTTCTCCTGCTGATTGGCAACCATATCTAAAATCTCCAAAAGTGTGGATATGGGATCCATGACCTCCGGGTGGAAGACCCTCAATTTTACCTTTTATAGACGTGGAAATGTCTCCTTCTTCAAACATGATGGTTCCATTTATTAATCCATAGAACTGTGCAATTGCCAATTTAATATCTGGACGGCACAACAGTTCTGTATTTTCTTTTGCTAAAATTAAACAAAATTAATTAATTAAATATACATGTAAAGTTAACTGATGTTTTTAGTGTTTAAACTTTTATTGTTCAATTTTTGTAAGTCTGTTTTTTTGAATGAATATAAAACAATAATGTTTTAATTGTTATCTATTCTGTTTATGGGTTATCAAATTGTTCAGTCGGAATTCAAATGCGTTTTTCCAAATGTGTCAACTTTAATCACATTGATATATATAGCAATTCAGTTAAAGCGGTATTCTCTTCATCATCAAAATCAACCAATTAATGAAACTGTCATACATTATTCCTATTTATTACAGTAATTAAGTATAATATGATGATTCCAGTTATTTTATACACAAATTGGATACAAAATTAATAAACATTAAAACACAATATTAATATGTATGACAGTTTTCTTTAATTTCTACAGATTGATTGACTCCTTTACTGTACTGTTAAAAGTTATCTGACATTTATAAATCAAACAATTCCAATTTATTATAGGATTATTTTTTCATTATTTTAGAATTAGTATGAAATATGTAGATGTAATAAAATAGATGTAGGTCAACATACAAAATATTTTGGTTACAAATATCAAATATCAAACTTACTGCTACAACACGTGACAGTTAGACGAATGTATTGTAAAAATAAAATGGCAACTATGCAATTATCGAAATATTTCATTGCAGCAAAGAATGGGTGATCTTGTTTAAAATACTCAAAAGACTCGAGTACCTAATTATTGGAAAAATTCAAGTTGTACACGATATTTATAAGATAAACGTTCTGTTAAACCGATTACCCTTGACTTTGTGCAGATTATTGATAATATCTGATATTTATGGAATATACAACAAAGGTAAAGAAGTCAATTGATCTGTTTTTAATCTGCAGGTATTTATTTTTCTCTGGTTATTTAAATCAAAGTACTAAAGTGTCATCGCATATTTGGCGAATAAATTATACGTTGGTGTTTTATGTGTTTTAAATGACTTACACTATTCGAAAAGTCACCCTGGAATGTTTTATATTATCATATACACATCTGATACTATCTCCTATATGCTAAATAAATAGAAATGACCTGCAAATTAATTAATCTTAAAAGTAATTTACTGAATATAGTTAGCTAGATTATTTACCAACTCTTCACATACCTGTATTTTGTGAATACACAAAGATAACAAAAGATGAGGTGACATGACCTTATTCAAATACAAACAATTCTGGTTATAATCGTTTATTTATTATAAGAAGGAAAGTTATATAAAAAATAGGAATAATTTCCGTTTCATAGTTTAAATAGTTATTTCAATTTAAATAACACAATATATTCGAATTATTGTATTAAACATTAGAGGTATAATAAGTTGACTTATTTGTTTATAATTAAAAACTTTTTCTCTCGTCAACATTATCTAGAATAATTAAAGTTATACATTTTTTATCTATGAAATCAGAATTGAAATTGTGTTAAAAATACA
The DNA here is from genome assembly GCA_034780395.1 of Vannuccia rotundouncinata. Lineage (NCBI taxonomy): Eukaryota > Metazoa > Platyhelminthes > Proseriata > Coelogynoporidae > Vannuccia > Vannuccia rotundouncinata. The sequence goes on along the minus strand of JAUZNC010058167.1, from coordinate 3,846 downwards.
TATTAAAATAAATATAACAATGATATTGAACAATTTGTGCTTATTTCATATAAATACATTATATAAAAATACGTACGTATTCTTTAATTATTTTAATAATTAATAATTAATTGCTTACAATGTATTCATATGAATATAACAACGATATTGAACAATTTGTTTATATAAAATCTCATAATTCATACCTCAAAACTCAAAAATTCATATAAAGCATTGTAATTAGCCCATTCTAGGTATAATTTGCTTACTTTCCGTATTGAAGTTGGTTAGACCATTATATGCAAAACTACAAAATATAGAATATATTCTTAAAATACCAAATGTCGTGAAAATGTGAAATAATGAAATTTTAAGAATATTTTCATAATTATATAATGTGGCGATCATGCTTGTTCATAGTCAAACCATATCAATAAAATACTATACTATCATACAACTAAGTCCATTAAGTTAATAAACTCAAAATTGTTATCTTAATTTAATTAATAAGAACTAATCGATTAACTGTGAAAGGCAAATAATCTCAGGAACTTAATTTAATGTGACTCCCTTGTTAAACATAAGCTGCTGAGATTATTATTTATCTATAATCTAAAAACATATCAGATTAAATAAGCAATAGACAAAATAACTTTATCACCAAACTTTGTCAGCAGGAAATAAGTTTTTCTAGAATAGCACAGCAACTAATTTTACTGGGATCACCACCGTTTCAGATGAATCAATATGTTTTTGGGAAGTATCAAGAAGTACATATACTCCGAAACGTCGTCAATGCCGACATTTCGTGTTTCTTTAAAAAACGGTAACCCATTTTGAACACTGAAAAGTCGCCATATAGTTCCTCTCAGTACCAGTGCATGGACTTCAAGCTTCTCCGAATAACAACAGCTATCAGTAGATTTCTGCAAATTAATGCATTTACAAGATTTTGCTGGCTATAAACATCTCTTTTACGAGTAAAATCAGGATAACAGAAAACAGTCCATAAATATGGTTGTGAAAGAGGAGTCTACACACAAAAGACAAAACTGTAATATATGCCCTCGTACCACTTCGATTCGAACGGCAAGTCCATGAAAAAAATTAAGTTGTGCTTAGTTTAGATAAAATTTTAAAAAATAGCTAATTTTTCTTCTCTTGCATATTTGAGTTTTAACTGTCCTGGGTGTAATAAAAATATGAGCTTTCGAATAAATATCACATTTTTTGTGGTTTTGATAACATTTTATCTGAGCGGAGGTCTTTGGAAAGGTTGCAGGATGAAACGTCTTGGTTATTGCTCAGACTGAAGTGAGGTATGTGGTTTAGGACGTTGAATTTGATGTGAATGATGTAACTGCATATACTATATAATTGGAGAAAACCATTTCCATTCACCAGTATTGCAATTCAGTTATTTATTTTATTTCGTTTTCTGATATTAGACATAAATAAATTGTTGCCATTTTTATGTTTTTTGATGATTTAATGTATTGTATACTAAAAGGTAATTTCTACTCATTTTTACTTTTCCCTACTCATTATACTTTTCAATTTGATTTTAAATTCTAATTTTAAATTAAAAATTGTATAACATAGATGATCGTTTAAATTATAAATTTAAAAGGTTAAGAAAAGGAGATAAATCATAGAAAATATAAACATTTCAAAGAATTGTTGTAGGTATTCAAATAACCATCTACCTTTATATATGAGTAAATTAGCCTAATAATATAGATGCAACGAAAAAAAATACGTTCCTTCATTAAATTCCTCCCTCAGAAATATATTAAAACTCGATCGCTTTGCTCTCTCGTAATAATAAATATACTCGTTTAGAAAAGGAATACTTTTCTAATTTCAGGAAAATAGTCATACCATAGCAGCTAGGGAATTGAGTAAATTCAAACTATTTTTTTATTTTTTTAAACATTCTAAAAACCTCATCTGATTATAGACTTTATTGTTTTACTCTGGTAAACAATTTTCCATTTTCATTATTTACATTATTTTGAAATGATATCAGGTGGAACAACGATTTGTCAACAACAATTTGTTTGTACAATGGAATCTATAATTAGGAATGACATAAAATAATGATATTTGCAAGTGTGCTAATCAGAAAATTGTAAATAAAAAAGCATAAACTAAATTACCAAATTTATAATTAAAAAATAATAAATAATTAAACGATGAAATAAATAATCATATAGCAAAGTATATATATAGGTATGTTTTAATTAATTGTTGTAACCTGTTTCATCTGGCACATTGATTTAAACTTTATTTTCATGTTAATTTCTCTTCTGCAATTAAGTCGATTAGCTTATGTTAGAATCATCATTTTAAATATTGAATTTATTTAATCGATTTAGATTTATTTTAAATATATAAAACAATTATTGAAAATATTTTTATAATCTATATGATTTGCTTAATATGAACTAAGAGTTAGTATTGCATGCAAGTGGTACGAATCTAATAATACAAGTTGGGGAGGATTTTGATATACCTACCTCATATATATACTAATTGGGAAATGGTTACTGTAAAACATATGAAAAAGTATTATATAACCATTTAAATTGTATTACTAACATGATTATATTAAATTATGAATTTTTAATACTTGAAAACCTCCCATTCTTATGAATATTCAAAGGTACAAAGATATTCAAAGCAATTAATGTTTTTTATATATTTCTAATACAAAATATATCTTTATAGAAATAAATTATACAATATGTTTTATTGAAATGATGCAATCTACATTATTACTTAATTTGCTAACAATAAATGTAAATTTGAGTGACGTTAAATCGTTTTGATTGATAGTTATATAGGATTCTTAATAACATTTTTTATGATTTTTTACAAGCTTGTTTTCCAGATATTTCAATCAATATTTTGTTTGATTTTAGATTATTTCAGTTTGAGATTATATAAAAATGTTCCATGTAAATGAAAATTATCTTTTGTAATATACTAATTTACAAAAAAAATAGCTTTTATTTTTTAATTAAAGTTTAATAAAATTGATTATGATTATGTAAATGGTTTCGTAAAATATATTATAACAATATAAAATGTTATTATACAAATGTAAAGGGTTGGCCGAGTGGTTAAATTTCTGGTTTGCAATACCGAGATCGTTGTTTTGGATCAGACTCTCTATTTCCCGGCTAGCAATTAAGCTAGTCTGTATTTCAACGACCTAATGGGTTGTATGTATGATTCATTGTCAGTTTATTTTGTACAGATTTGTGCCAATCAATCAAAGCAGTTTTTTCTTGTAATTGATTTTGAAAGAATTCATTATATAAAAAATAGTGATTTGATTCGCTAAAGTTGTGCAACTACATTTGTAATTTTGCTATTCGGATCGATCCAATTAGCTAATTGCAATAAATGAATTATTACTTTAAAATGTTAGTTAACATTATATAGTAATTAACTGGGATTAACAAAACCGTTTAAAAATAAGTAATCAAACCATTGCAAATCAAGAGATTTAAAAAGATCCACATATCGTAATTAAACTTTATTGACATAAGTACATACATGTTTACAACAGAATTTTTAGATGTTATATTATTGATATATAAATAGCGATTATTATTTATACGCAATACAGAAGAGTTTTGAATATGATTTACCATCAAAAGATGTAAATTAGCGTCGCGTTTGAGATCATTTAAGATACAAAAGCGATTTAAAAAAAATTGAACTTGTGGAAATAGTTAAACAATTTGTTTTAATTGTTATTTAGTTTTACTGAGTTGTTGAAAAAGTTTGTTCTGAATGTTGACTTCGTTTCGAATAATGATTGATTACTCGCGAATTGCACAAGAAAGCCAAAGCAAT
>JAUZNC010058166.1:0-11706 GCA_034780395.1 Vannuccia rotundouncinata | reverse complement strand
TTATATAGAGAGGAAATCATAGAGATATAACTGTACTATACATTATATAGAGAGCAAATCATAGAGATATAACTATACCATACATTATATTATAGAGAGGTAGATAATAAAATACATTTAATATTTATTTTCTGACATTTATTACAGGACGTTATATAATTATTTTTAATTTTTTTTACATAATAAAATCAAAACACAAGAATATTTGCAAATATAATTTATTAGTACTGTTAGTAGGTATGTTATATAAAGATTTATTGTTTATATATTTTTTTTCAAACTGAAATGGGAGGTTAACAATTTTACTGTTAATATTATTTAGTTCTATTTTATTCTTTGTGTGCATCAAAGATCTTATCAGGGTGTAAGATGTAACTCTATATGTATATATTTATTTCTAATCTGAAAATCCAGCTATCATATTATGAAATGTTGACGTTATCTAAGACAGACACTTCAATGGATCAATCTATTGATCAGTTCAACTGATCCGATCTAGATATTAGGAGGGGCAGCCTGTTATTATGAGCGAATGAGTACATTTATATATTACCTATACAATGTTTGTTTTGTACTATGGCTTTAACTATATACCTAAATTTGTGAATTAATTTTTAATAAAATGTTAAAAAAATATTCAATAAATTTAAAAATTACCTTTACTAACTTTTTTTATTAAAATATGTTGAAGTTGAATTTTTGGTATTATCCCCCCTTTGCATCAATGTTTTTCCATTAAAATAATTGTATAATGATCGTATCAAGTATTTACTAAAGTAAACCTAGCACCTAATTATCTTATGATGTATATTTTATAGAAATGAGAAATTGAACAATCTTGTTATATACGTATTTATATAATTTATTTAGTCTAACCATAATTTAATTTTAAGTCTTTTTAATTTATGATCATTTTATTATGACAGTTGTTTAATATTTATTAAAATCGAACTCAATTCTAAATTATTGTAGATTATATGGAACGTGTACCCGGCATATATTAGCAACCTCGCTAATCATTGACACATGCTTACGTGTCTCTCAAAACCAAATGAATCAGTCAAGTTCTCACAAATTGACAGGATTAAAAATGTTTTTGATAAACCTTATCGCATTATGCAACCTTTCTAGCGATGACCTCATTACATATGCAATTCGCATGCGTACACACTAAATAAATTGACCGGTACTCCGCACGTGTATGAGAAAATATCTTCAGTATAGGTATTAAATTTATTTGAGCGTCCTAAAATAACCTGCTATCAATTTATTCCATATACGCAAGCACGCTGGTAAAGTTGATCATTTTGTATTGATTGTGCAATATTGAAGCTAAAATGAATGACAATGGAGAAGAGAGTATAGATATATAAGAGCTAGCGCAGTTCAGGGTGGGAAGTCCTTGAACTCGTAGACATTGTGGAGCCAACTAACAATAAATCGGTAATCTCAGTTTATTTGTGAGTGATCACTGCTGCACCCCTCTGCCTACATACAAACACACTTATAATATAGCATAAAATATGGATTTAGGGTGATTGAATCATTTGTGAATATTGGAAATTTATTAAAAAATTAAATAAATATATTTTAGATTTTTACATGAAGGATTTTGTGCAAAAATTCAGTTATAATAAAACATAAATACTTATGTAAATATATTTATTTAAAAAGTTTTGTAAACGATGACTGACCGAATATATAAAATATTTAGTTTAGATAAAATACAAATTCTCATTCATTATTCAACAAATTGATAAAAAATATCCCACCTACCTTTGTATATCTTAATATAATTAATGATTTGATAAAATAAATTTCAGAATAAATTTGGTATTAAATTGATTTTTTTAAATATATGATACAATGATATTTAATTCTAATATCGAAACCATATTTTATTCAATTTTATAGAATAATATACAACATTTTATCTATTTGAATAAAATTCTTTTAAGAATATTTTTGTTCAAATGTTGAAATTTATCCAAAACTAATTATTTGTCTATACTAAAATATCGCCGTAATATTTCCCACAATTTCTAGAAACGTTTTTTCTATGTATATACCTACACAATCTTCTAATTATACATCAGCGAACTGTGCTCTGATTTAATTCTGACCTTTGCTTAATTTTCCAATCTCGATCAATAATTGTGTATAATTCTAATAGTAATATTATACGCACAACACTCAAGACTTGAGATTTTGCTGATGAAATCAATTGTCTTATGACGTCATCAACTGTTTACTATAATCCTCGCACCAAACAGGGTGTCTTCACGTTGAGAGAAAGCGTTCGTTAGTAGAAAATGATTGCCAAGAATACATCGATAAAAAAGTAGTCCTGAAAATCAATTAAACCCTTCTATTTATTTCAAAGTTGGGAATTATAGATCGCCCTTATTTGACTTATATAAGTACCTTGAGATTGTCTGTAACTATATAACTCTCTATAGCTCTCGCAACAACAGAAATTATTGACATGTACTTTCTAGTCTTTGTCGGCAAGAGAATATTCTCCTTCAACAAAATACACGTGTCAACCTATTATTATAAAGCTGATTGTTTGACATTGTCCATTTATTCAATTTAAATAAAAATAATGTCTTTGTATATTTTAAAATATTGATTTTTAAAATAAATTCACAATTTAAAATGTAACAAAGTAAAACAAATTTAATTGAACACTTTTCTAAAATAAAGTATAGTATTACGTTGCATCGATACAATAAATTAAAAATAGTATTTACTGTGAATATAAAGCTCTTGTGAATATTCTCCATTGACACTTTGAAGGGGACCTGAATGATCACCCCGTCAATGCATGCTTTGAACTTTGCTCCGTTTTGTTATCGCTTCAAAACAACCTTTGCTTCCTCTCTCTCTACTCAATGAATATTGGCTCCTATTCGGTCGAACAAATATGAATGGTTCTATATTAAGGGCACGTCCGTTTGACGATAACTACTGACAAGAATAATGATTTCATTCATGTCGTTTCGTCACGTTTGAAGGAGTAAATTGTATTTTATGTAATTTAAAGTAGTGTAAATAGTGTAAAGTAGTGTAAAGTAGTATATCATTATTTTCCTATTCTCTCCGTTTCGGTAAATTAATTAGTTTATTTTTAAGAATACATATTTGTTGTTGGTAAATAAGGCAACTTATTTTCAGAATATTAAGAAATATTTCACGTAATATAACACACGCAGAATATATATTTATCTTATTGCAAACACGGATCTAATTTAATCATAGTCTGGTGATTTATCTTCTCACCAATATGAAACATAACATTTTATTTCTTTGATTCACTTCTGTTTTTGCATGCATTTCATTTCGTCATGGCGCCATAATTTCATAGCTTGACTTGCAGGCAGAATTTGTCTGTTCATTATATACCTACCTACCAAATTGTTTATATATACACACTCAATTTTATGAATTAGTAATGAATTAATCAATATGTTTGCCACAGTTTCATAGACAGTAAGCAAAACTATAAATAATTCACATAAAAAAAATTTCTACCTCGATAACAATTTTGTGAAAATATGTCAAAGAGAAAAGTACTTCACATTAGTTTAAAATATGAGGTATTACTTTATTAGCACCATATATAGTGTATATAGGATACAGACTTGGTACAGTAAAGTATTGGACAACTTTTAACCAAATTAAATTGCTTCATTTTATTCTTGAGGATGTATCCATACAATTATTTTATGAGTACATTTAACCTCCCACATCGTACAATAAACGGCTGGAAACCATTACAAATGCAAATGATCTAACCACAAACACGCAATGCATTCATTATTATTAATACTGTAACATTTAACAGCTGTGGCTCTGTAGGTATAACTTTTATATACAAGCAGTCTAAAATTTGTTTCATGCAAGACATCTTCATATAAACTCAATTATATAATTAAAATGCTTCTTAGCTTGCAAATACAGATGTCAAATAGATTTTAGTTTCAGGTAAATATGTTTGGAGACCACTAAGTAGGAACCACTATACCAAAGTTGGAACCACTATACCTAAGTTGGAACCACTATACCAAAGTTGGAACCACTATACCTAAGTTGGAACCACTATACCTAAGTTTAAACCATTATACCTAAGTTTAAACCACTATACCTAAGTTGGAACCACTATAGCTAAGTTAGAACCACTATGCCTAAGTTTGAGCCACTATACCTAAGCTGGAACCACTATACCTAAGTTGGAACCACTATACCTAAGTTGAAACCACTATACCTAAGCTGGAACCACTATACCTAAGTTGGAACCACTATACCTAAGTTGGAACCACTATACCTAAGCTGGAACCACTATACCTAAGCTGGAACCACTATACCCAAGTTGGAACCACTATACCTAAGTTTAAACCACTATACCTAAGTTGGAACCACTATACCTAAGTTAGAACCACTATACCTAAGTTTGAGCCATTATACCTAAGCTGGAACCACTATACCTAAGGTGGAACCACTATACCTAAGTTGGAACCACTATACCTAAGTTTAAACCACTATACCTAAGTTAGAACCACTATACCTAAGTTAAAACCACTATACTTAAGTTTGAGCCACTATACCTAATTTGGAACCACGAAACCTAAGTTGGAGCCCACTATACCTAAGTTGGAAACCACTATACCTAAGCTGGAACCACTATACCTAAGTTGGAACCACTATACCTAAGTTGGAAACAAATATAACTAAGTTGGAACCACTATACCTAAGTTTGAACCACTATACCAAGGTTGGAGCCCACTATACCTAAGTTGGAAACCACTATACCTAAGCTGGAACCACTATACCTAAGTTTGAACCACTATACTTAAGTTGGAGCCCACTATACCTAAGTTGGAAACCACTATACCTAAGCTGGAGCCCACTATACCTAAGTTGGAAACCACTATACCTAAGTTTGAACCACTATACCTAAGTTGGAAACGACTATACCAAGGTATGGAACCATTATACCTAAGTTTTAACCACTATACCTAAGCTGGAACCACTATACCTAAGCTGGAACCACTATACCTAAGTTGAAACCACTGTTGTACCTAAGTTGGAACCACTATACCTAAGTTGGAAACGACTATACCAAGGTTTGGAACCACTATACCTAAGTTTGAACCACTATATCTAAGTTGGAACCACTATACCTAAGTTGGAACCACTATACCTAAGATGGAAACGACTATAACAAGGTTTGGAACCACTATACCTAAGTTTGAATCACTATACCTAAGCTGGAACCACTATACCTAAGTTGGAACCACTATACCTAAGTTGGAACCACTATACCTAAGCTGGAACCACTATACCTAAGCTGGAACCACTATACCCAAGTTGGAACCACTATACCTAAGTTTAAACCACTATACCTAAGTTGGAACCACTATACCTAAGTTAGAACCACTATACCTAAGTTTGAGCCATTATACCTAAGCTGGAACCACTATACCTAAGGTGGAACCACTATACCTAAGTTGGAACCACTATACCTAAGTTTAAACCACTATACCTAAGTTAGAACCACTATACCTAAGTTAAAACCACTATACTTAAGTTTGAGCCACTATACCTAATTTGGAACCACGAAACCTAAGTTGGAGCCCACTATACCTAAGTTGGAAACCACTATACCTAAGCTGGAACCACTATACCTAAGTTGGAACCACTATACCTAAGTTGGAAACAAATATAACTAAGTTGGAACCACTATACCTAAGTTTGAACCACTATACCAAGGTTGGAGCCCACTATACCTAAGTTGGAAACCACTATACCTAAGCTGGAACCACTATACCTAAGTTTGAACCACTATACTTAAGTTGGAGCCCACTATACCTAAGTTGGAAACCACTATACCTAAGCTGGAGCCCACTATACCTAAGTTGGAAACCACTATACCTAAGTTTGAACCACTATACCTAAGTTGGAAACGACTATACCAAGGTATGGAACCATTATACCTAAGTTTTAACCACTATACCTAAGCTGGAACCACTATACCTAAGCTGGAACCACTATACCTAAGTTGAAACCACTGTTGTACCTAAGTTGGAACCACTATACCTAAGTTGGAAACGACTATACCAAGGTTTGGAACCACTATACCTAAGTTTGAACCACTATATCTAAGTTGGAACCACTATACCTAAGTTGGAACCACTATACCTAAGATGGAAACGACTATAACAAGGTTTGGAACCACTATACCTAAGTTTGAATCACTATACCTAAGTTGGAACCACTATACCTAAGTTGGAACCACTATACCTAAGTTTGAACCACTATACCTAAGTTGGAACCACTATACCTAAGTTTGAACCACTATACCTAAGTTGGAACCACTATACCTAAGTTGGAAACCACTATACCTAAGTTTAAATCACTATACCAAATTTGGAACCACTATACCTAAGTTACAACCATTATACCTAAGTTGGAACAACTATACCTAAGTTGGAAACCACTATACCTAAGTTTAAATCATTATACCAAAGTTGGAACCACTATACCTAAATTACAACCATTATACCTAAGTTGGAACCACTATACCTAAGTTTAAATCACTATACCAAAGTTGGAACCACTATACCTAAGTTACAACCATGATACCTAAGTTGGAACCACTATACCAAAGTTGCAACCACTATACCTAATTAAGTTTATATATTTTTATTGCACGCTAAAAAATTATGTCAAAAAATCTATGCCAATTAATTAGTATATACATACAATTATATTTTATAGTTTATAAGAAAGATTAATTCTTAATATTCATGATACCTTGAATAACACGAAGTCAATTTTATGATTTAATTATCACAGATAAATGACAAAATTATTTCAGAGAGGCACGTACACATATTAATAATAAAAATATATAATAAAATACAAAATCAATGTATAATTAAGTTTAATAAAAACACTATTTGGAATAACATTAATCGCTTCAGTAATAATTACAAAACAAACATTTTTAAATCTATTATTTTTAGTATAACTACATTAATCTGTATTTTATTGTATATTTTTATTTATAATATTTATTATTCAAAATACACGAACATTTTTTATTTTTTACAAAAAAATATTAAAACAAAACTAGTCAGAACAGTTTTTTAAAAATTATAATTCTTAAATTATTGTTTCCGAAGAATGATAATCATGCATACAAACAAACACATCTAATTTGGATCAACTTAATTAAATCCTGGATCAAATAAAGGTCATGCCTCCTCGCATGAGTTATTCTTTGATGAATATATAATTAGCTGGGTAAATAATTTTGGGGCGAAATAATTTATTTCTCACAATATCACAACCCCGCCACCCCCACTCTTCTTTTAACCGAGTTAATAAAATGGTGAAATAAACAGCTGGCAAAAAAAAGTATAGTATTTCATATCTTAATCAATAATGCATTAGTATGTATACCACATAATTATAGTAGGTAACTATTTTTATTCCATCCAAAATAATGAGTTTCGTTTCTGGAATTTTATTTTTACAACAAGCTTGTATATATAAATGAATATAATTAATGTTATTATCATTATGAATAACTATATGAAGTGGATCTAATAAAAAACTGTAAAATTTAATTTGAATTAAAAAATGTAATTTTTTTTGAAATTCATTAAAAAATATCGGGAAATGATATTATATTGCTCACTTTGGTTATTTTAAATGTTCTTATTTCACTGTAAAATTTGAAAACCTTCAATGTGATCAATATATCTAGTTCAATTTAATCTCATGCAACAATTACCCATTTACTTATTTATAAATATAGATAGGATTAGATGCAACTTTTTACTGGCTACGTAAAAATTTAATTGCATTAATATAATGCCAAGACGACATTTCTCGATATAAATCGGTCAAACAAATATATGGAAGTAAATAGGGAAGGAACAGAGGGGGTGCGGTGGTTTCCTGCAGTAACCCAAATGTCATGCAATGACATCTTGCTTTGGTGACGGCTGGAATAAGCTAGGAACCCTGTAAGAATGTACTAAAGGACCTACACAAGATTGCCCCCCTCTGATAAAACACTAATATGTACTAACAGATTAGCTGGAAATGTCGAACCTTGGCAAAGCGTTACTTGTAAAATGCGTATAAGTTCCATGTGTTTGTTCTGTCTGGCCTCTGGGTAAGTTCTATTACTGCCAACCGTAGCAGCCAGGGATATAGTTAGTAAAACGAGTGACGAGGTTTCCATGACAGATGAAAAACAAGCCAGGAGGGCAAAGACCTCTGCGAAATAAAAAAGTACCCACCTATAACATCATGGCCAATGGAAGAGAGATAATTCTCATAAGAATGTTCTTTAATGCAATAAGTGTTGTATGCCAGCAAGTTAACAGTCAATTATATAGTGGGTATAGGTTTGTTTTATTGTTTGTTTATTGCGAGTTAACTGGGTGTATGTACCCGATGTATTCTTTTATTTCTGAGAATTCCATTTATTAAAAGTTCACAAACTATAATAATCTACCTTCAGTTAAGAATGAAATGGATGCTGTTTGTTATACTTTATCGATTTGTTAACCGCATCGCTATTTGTAATAATTGAATAAGAAACTTTGAATAACTAATTATTATAGACATCATTTGAAAATGTTTTCATAAATATTTTTCTGTTGAAAAGAATATTTCAATTGTTTTTCTTCAAATATAAAAGATTCAATTCATTAATTATTCTTTAATTTTCCACATAATATATCCGTATAATATATGTCCACAAATGCTGACGTAATAATAAACGTAAAAGAATCTTTAAAAATGTTTTGAAGAAAGAAATTAATTTCAAATATTTTGTAAGTTGATGTAAATTTTACTAAATTCATTAGTTTAGTCATGTTTTTGATAAAAAAACTGAAAACTAGGATATTTACTATTGAGTAAAATTAAAAATTGAGATGGTTCTTAATTATCCATAAACCCTCTTTCAAATACTCACCGGTATAAAAGAATTCGGTCAAACTCATAAATCCAAAAATGACACTCAGCGCAGGCTAACTCGGTCATAATTACAAGAGAAAGAGATAAAATGATTCTACGGTACACAGTTTATCTATAATAGGATAGTATCTCTCCCCTGTTCAGGATTATACATGGAAAGGAATCCACGATCGCAATGGGAGAGTGTATAGTGACAAATTTCCAAAGAATCATTCATTCGAAGAAATTAGGCATTGATGCTATTTTAATTTCTCGGTTATGACGTAGGTATTTCTCGTTGAATAATTCAAATTCAAAGAGGATAATTGCATGCATTTCATTAAACTTGATACATGCTTCAGTATAGCTCTGAAAAAGATAATTTGAAGCGTATTTTTAATTTTGAATCATTTCGTATTAATAAATACATAAATTTAATTCGCTAGTATAATAGGTCAAACTTAATTTTAAATAACTTAAAATTGGAGAAGTTCCAAAATACTCCTTTGAATATAAATAATTAACAGTTTATTAACTGTAAATTCTGTTTTATATGGCGAAGTAAGTCAGAACTGAGTTAATAACACAAATACAAAGATTTTTGTAGTAGGTATTGGTTTAAATGTGCATCTATATTATATTTGATAGCGGTGTATTTTATACAGAGGTCATGTTTTAATTTATTGTATAAGACTTCTAGTATTTCGAATAAATCGGGGTTATAATGTTGGCAATATTATTTACAGCTGCTTTATGCCTCTATACGGATGTTAAATAAGTTCATAGAGAAATTAATATCATGCGATAGAACCAAATTGCTTATATTTTGAAGATAACGGAGTGTGTTTATGAAAACGGGTTATATATATCTGTTAATATAGTTAGACCGATAATTCCTAGTATATAATATGCAAAAGGTCAAACAAGTGGAATCAATATATTCAGTTACGAAGAAGTAATTAATTAAAATTCTAACAAAAAGTCTTCATAAGTTATTGAGCGCACTGACTCCTTCAGCAGTAATACGGCTAGTTCTTGAGAAACTGAAATTTCCGATTTCCTTAGAAGTATATAATAATGCATAACACCTACGGTACACCTCAAATACATACTTGTGACTCTCAATTGAAAGTTAATTGTGTTCCTTACCTACTGCAGAAGGGTGGAAATGATAGAATATCAAATTGTGCACTTTTTATTAGATGGACACACACGAACGAACTACCAGATTATAATTAGAGTCTATAATAGCTAACTAACTAACCAACAGCCGACCGACTTATCTGTTGACGACGTAAAGGAGGCAAGCATAAGTTCTGATCAGATGACTCAATTGTTCTTTTACGGAATATATCGATTTGACCGACAATTTCTTTCAGTGAACTTCACGAGTCCATGATTTATCGCCTATAAAGAAATTTCAAACAAAGTCGGAATATTCAAGGCATTTGAACACCCCAATGCACCTTAAAACTGAATACAGACGACATATAATCATTTTGAGGAACCAAAAGTACTTTTCTATACGACTAATAGATAAATACGACCAATATATGTCGGGAAAAGAATCTTAGAGTATTTTAATGTCTTACAATAATCGAGAAATGTAAAAAGTTTTATACACGATAAATTAATTCCATAACTATTCAGATCTCATGATTAGTTAATAGCTAAACTAGAAAACGTTGTTTCCCTTGCATTATTTGATATTCAGAATTGCCAAAAGATATTATTATAAGTGCATATATTAACCGATAATTTATAACCAACAAGAAATGACTTTATAAGAAAGGATGATACATATTTTGACTACATGTATGTATATTATTTTCTAACAATGTGTCATTAAAAACTTTCGCTTTCAAAAAAGATTTTTTTACAAAATTCACAAAACTTTAAACGTCGGAATTTAATTTAAAACAGAGAAGAACCACTGTTACATTTAAAAAAAACTAAAAGGACTCCTAACATTTCGAAATCGTATATTTTGTCAAAGGTTCTATCTAAGGGAACCTTATTAGTCAAAATATTAAGACAAATCCAACAAACCTGTTATTTAACGAAAAAAGAAGATTTAATAATCAAATTTCATGTGAATTAAATAATCAAATTTAAACAATAAATAGTCGGAGACCATCTGAATACACCAGGAATAACAACTTTACACTGCAATACAATAATATTCTATAATAACAATGAATTAATGTCAGACACTATATTATTTACAGATCAACTATATGAAGAATAGATTCACCCATTGTGAGAAAGATTTTTTGATATAAAACAAAAAGAGAATAAGTTATTTACGAACAGCTTTGGCTATTGCTACACCAGCACCGATTAATGCTGCCAAACCCACGGCAGTCGCCCCTCCAACAACAGCGATTCCAACAAGTTCGTCTGAAAATAATAGTATTATGAAGCATATTACTAACCAGTAGTATATAAAACAATATATGTATATAATAGTCTAAAAATATTAAAATATGAAAAGATTCTACAGGATCAAACACTGCAGTATTGTTTCAAATTAATTAATAGTCATTTATCTAAATTAATTATCTAAATATCATAATTAAAATATAAAATTAAATATATTCACGAAATTTACAGAATGTTATACATCTAAGCCAACGGCAGTTGGCTGTTTGCTCTGTATGCTAACTAAGCCTTGCGCCGGTGTGTATATAGGACCGCATAAAATGGGCCTATTTTGGAGGCCTCCAG
>JAUZNC010058164.1:0-11707 GCA_034780395.1 Vannuccia rotundouncinata | reverse complement strand
AAAAATAATAAATTTGTTATCAACATTTGTTATTGGCTATCTAATAAATTTTATTTCAAATTACATTATTTTTGTTTATTTCATATCGTGAACTGTAGTATACGAGCGTGGCTCGTAACATAATATAATTTGTTTTTTGCTAAAAAATTCAAATATTATTTGACTACAACTGCCGACTGCCGGCTATTACATTTCAATACAATACATTACATTACAATAGAAAATATAAATTATTTAAAATTCTATTATTAACACAATTTTATTCATAACATTCAATCCTAACATAATAATGCATTTCAGTACATTTTGAAATATTTTAATGAATACATTGAACACAGTACACAGTGATAAAAACATGATAACAATAAGGCCATCGCTAATTATGAAATATTCTCCAGTAAACTCCGATACAAAGTCGATTGTCCAGAGCAATCAGCGCATATAAAACAATATTCTCTTCGTATTCCTTCTCGTCGGCATTCACGACAAGGCTTAGTCGGTCTTGGACGATTAGGTCTAGATTCGATGCGAGAAGGGGCGTGAACGACTTTGTCGAGTATGGCTTAATATTTTGTTTTCAGAGATGTAGGTCGGACAGATTTTCTAACCTGTCCTGTTATACAAACAAGTTGTTGAATCGGCATTACAGTCCTTAAAAGAGAGAGATTCAGATCAAAGATGACGTCACATATCATATCATATCTAAGTTAATAAAAATTAAACCTATCAAAAAAGTTATGTGAACAAGACGGTCTGTAGAAAAATATGTTCATGCTAATTTTTTGTATCGTTTTGCTACATTATAAATCGGTTAGTTAAGTAGTCTTTGCTTAATCAAATTTGAGTAAAAATATAATGAACTAATATAATAATACGCATATAAAATGTTTTTATTAAAATTTTATAAAATTTTTAATTTAAATTTTATGCCTTGAGCAGTTAAAATTTTATGAATGAAATACATAATTATTATTTCCATTTTAATAAGTTTTTCGATTTTTATATACGCTAAAAAGTTTTCACCTTTTTGCAAAAGTGTAGTATCTAACAGATAAATTGTATTTAAAAAATCATGGCATTCAGAATAGAAAACTATTATTGTAAAAGCAATTTTGCATTATTTTAGACAAAGTCACGAACAATTGTCCGCTTTATTAAGTACGCTAATGTTATTGTTTAAAAAACGAAAAGTTATATATATATATATTTTACTATGATAACATAACAATTTTTAAGGTTCTTAAGAGAAAACATGTTAAGAAAAATGCAATAAAAATATGAACATTTATAAAAAGAAGTTTATAGCACTTAATCTCTCATGTTTTTTTATTGACGATTTAATCCTATTACGTAATTGTCGAAGTGAACACGTTTGTAACTATATATTGCTTGCATCTCACTGTCATTGTATCTTAACTTCATTAATAGGCTTTTGATCTGCGAAAATTTAAATCAACATTTTTTACAGCATCGTGCAAAAAATTTCTCATTTTTTTAGAATTTGAAATAGTTTATAAATAGTTAAGTGCATATTATTTGAAAATTTCAACTCAATCTAGTAAAATTTGAAACCTTCAGAGTCAAAATACAGGGTAAAATTTCCTAGTAAAAAAATAACACCAAAATTTTTGACTTATATCATGAAAACTAAAAATATTTTCTAAAACCATTTGCATTTATAAAAGGGGAAGGTATGCAATAATATTTTTTAAAAATTAAACAAAATACTGTTTTATTTATAAGAAAGAATGTATTACATACTTATTTAGTCATTTAGTTCTCCACATATGTGTTGCCGACCAGTTAATAATAAACATAATTTTGTATTATTAACTGGTCGGACCAGTTAAAAATCTAAAAAAACTTTTTCCAAACTGGTTGAATCATTAAGTCTCACATGCAGTTAATAGGAATATTTAAAATAATTTTAACTGTTCCGACCAATTAAAAACTGGTCGGTATTCCTAACTGGTTTCCAACATATGCAAATAGTCCAAATATTTTGTATCAGATTTTTAAAAAAGTTGGAAATTTATGTTGCAAAACTGTAACTTTGCACTTATTACAATTGAATGGCAGGATTAACATACTAAAAATCCCAAAAATCCTTCGTCCTTAAAATCAATAATGCCTTTCTGGTTGGTAATCGAATAAAGGAAATAACATAACACGTAAATTCTAAGCATGAAAAATTCTAAATTACATATTCAACTGCTTTGTGATGAATTTCGAATGCATATAATATATTACGAATAGATAGAAATATGTATATAAATCATCTAAAATCATCATTATTTTTTGAAAAATTTCAATGTATGACGTAATAATAGACATTATTTTTAAATTGAATGTGTCAAAAAAAATTTTTAGTGAATATCTCAAAAAGGAAGCTTCTAAGACTCTATATATCTATTACTAACATAGAAAAATGGCTAAAATCCATCAAATATATGAGGTTAGAAAACTAGGAAATGTACAGAAAGCTCTATGTTGTCACTAAAATAGTACTTTTTGCCCACATGATTCCTGAACATGTTCTTTTAACATTGACATTGACATTTTTCCATCTGTTGGTAATACATTTATTATATATCGTCTCAAAATCTATCTTTTTGAGATATTCACTAGAAACATATTTCATTGGTGTGTATATTTTTTTTTAAATCTAAAATAATATTGTATTTTGATACTTTATATACATATTTCTATCTTTTTTTGTAATATAGGATATGAATCCAAAATTCATCATAAGGCAGTTATTTGTGATTTAATGTTTTTCTTACTTAGATAGAGAATTGGAAGCCACCATGGATTTTGGCAGCCATTTAGATTTTTTTATCAGACAGCTTAACACTCGAACCAGAATTATAGTTCCATAGATCCTCACCTTCAAATTGGTACTGAAAAAAATACTTTTGCATCAATTTGAAATGACAGAGTGCCTGCGCAGTGTGATTTCGAAATTTTCAGTACTCTAGACCATATATAGTTTTAAAATCCATTAGGTGTAATGATTATTCAGGCTTGGCATTTTAAAATTTCAAGATGGCCGCCAAATAACATTATTGGCTTTAACTTTTGCACCACACATATAGAATAATAATTTAGGTGTCTAAAATAACGTATCTGGGATTTGGTATTTGACAGCCAATAAGGTATTTGACAGCCAATATGGCAACCAAAATAATGAAAATTTTCCGAGGATTCGCGCGAGAACTGTTTATATCACATCGAATTTCGATTTCTTTATATATTATATATGCACTGTTATGCACTGTTATGCAAAATTAAATATGGCCTCATTTGTCTATCGATCTCGTTATATGCATACTAACATTATACGAATTTACTCGAGCAACTCATGAGCCTGACTTTATATGTCTTAATTCTGATCTCGATAATCAACAAAATGCTTCCATTCTAATTTTTTCCATCAAACCAAATTCATCAAAAGCAAATGGATGGTGCGAGGATATAGTGTCCGAGCGGTACCATTGGAAACAAACAAAACCCACAGACAGTGGTAACGTAATCCAACAGACAACATTGTGCTACAAATGATGACTGATATAGACAGCATGCCAAAGCTGAAGCACAAAGTAGAGACAAGTTGTAGACTAATTAATGCAATAGTATGATCACCCACGAAATCGTGAGTGATCTCTACGTACAGAACACACTGTCTGAATGTATTGATCCGACGGATCCTGACGCAGTTATCCTGATGCGGTACTTTGATAACATTTTCACATGTAAACATTTACAAAGCAGTTTCCCAAGGACAGACACAACTTGAAATATTTTAGTCTTCATAATCATATATTAATGTTTCTACACGTTAAAAACGTAGCGAACGTTTCTATAAAAATTCATTTCTAGTGGTTAATATATTATATATTATATGTTACACATGCATTTTAAAATAAAAACTCTTTTATTAATATATGTTTTTTGTTCATTGGTTAGGTATATAATTTATAGGTCTATATATATAGGTCTCCCTAATCATGGTCTATAATATATAATTTAATTTTATAAATTGAAGTTAAAACTGTCGATAATTAATAAATAAATTGTTGATAACGTTCCCTTTAAATATGATAAATATATTTTTTTAATAACGAATCAAATTGAAGTAATCTGCTTAAAAAATTCCTGCTAAAAAAATATTCTTTAAATTTTGATTGTAAATTGTTATAGTTGTAGTTTATAATTAAAATGTCTATTTGGCGTGGACGCAATGTTTAATAACTATAAGCTATCTATAACACAATGTCTTGAAATTTTAATAGTCTTATAATTATATAAATTTAGGAGTTAAATATATGTTAAAAAATATATCAAATGGATAAAATGGAACAAACAGATCTGCAGTCCCAATTTTTATATTTCGTTAATACTTTTTTGTTTTTTTAAAACGGTTGTTATGCAAAGTAAACCCGCTGTTATTGTAAAATTTTTAACGCATTCTCTAAATTGACATTGTAAACAAGTTTAATTATATTTTATTCTATATATTATATATATTACATAATAGATTCTTATTTATCTTAACAATAGAACTCAATTATGATTTTATTCAATTTGAAGAAATTATAACTAAAATGCAATAAGCTATTTAAGTATTTAATATAATTAATAATCTCTTTATCACATTCTTCATTATGAAACCTATATTATACCTAAAATATATATGTATAGGCAACCTACCTACGTAACTGTAAAATTTTAGCTTTGGTGTATATGATAGATCTGTCTGTAACAAGTTCATATTCAACAATATGTTTTTTTATCATATAGGTTACTTACAAAGCAGAAACCAATGATTTTTACTTTTATTGGGTGTTGAGGTTGGTAGAATAGTCAGATAATATAATTTAACAGGGTTCATATAGATTCTAAAAATCCTGAAAAAGTCTTTAAATTTTGACCAAAAATATAGTCAACTCTGGCTAATTAGATCAGATAAAATATAAGCATATCCATTCTGATTAGCCAAAAATCAATTTTTAATAGTATAAGTTGAATTTATGATTGTTAATCAAAATTTCTTTTTTACTATTGTTAATTATTAATAAACAAACAGTAATATAATAGAAAATTTTATTTTTTGATAACAACTTTTAACTTAATAATTATATGACTAATAAGGTATTAAATTGATTTAACTATAGAGATTTATTTTTAAACTTAATAACTCCATTATGAGGCAAGCAATTTTTTGCAGTCATATTCATTAAAAAACACACTTCCTTGCAATTGTATCAATCCTTAATATACAATATAAAATATGATAAAGCCCAAAATAGCACCAGTCACCTTTATTATTAGGGCCCATTATTTAAATAGGTTCTGTAAACACAATGATTCAATTAATAGGTGATACAAACTCAATAATGCAATTAGCTCACCCTATACATGTCAATAATAGTCATGGTTTAGGTAGGTTTAGATTACAGAAAATTATGTCCTTGGATTTATTTATAATTTCCAAATAAAAGTATGAATATATATATAATATTCTGTAGTTGAGCTGTTTCAATTAGCCAATGAAAAATACATTATATGTATAGGAACCATTTTACAAATTCTGTTCATAATTCCAATTAGCCATTTTTTTAAATATTGTATCAAAAAGCAAAAAATTGTGGATTCAATTTATGTTCTGATTATCCAGTAATTTGGATAACATGGAAAAGACTGTACTAAAAAATTAAAAGTCTTGGAATTTCATTAAGTTGCCAAATATATATTTTTTACAAATATATTTCTTTATTTTAATATAACCACTTGATATTTTAATTGTGAAAATTAAAAGAAAAGCATTATTTTATTTTTTTCTAAAAAGACACTATCATACCTCAAGGATTTAGCCAGCATATACTGATAACATATGACAATATTCTGACATAAAGAGTGGTAAGGAGCATTTAAAAAAAATATTGACAAAAAGGATCCTGGAATTTTATTACAATTATTCTGTATGAACCCTGAGTTAGCTCTCTTCATAAAAAAATTATGAAGTAGGTTAGCTCTCTAAATTTTGCATAAAACATTACATTTATTATAATTTATATAATAACAAAAACATTAAACTATACTGCTATTAATTGTCAGTATAGGTTTTTATATTCTTTTCTTAAAAGTTTTGAAATGTATTGATTAGATTGTTTTGAATAAAAGTTAAATATTAAAATTGAAGAACTTAAATATTTATTTACAGATTGTCCACTTTGAAAAATAGTGTGTTTTTTAAAACTGTTATTCAAGTTATTATCTTTATTCTAACATTTGTATGTTGGAACTTATTGGAACAAATTTTATTGTGAATTTCTTCTTCTGTATATATATGTGTGTGTACCAATTTAAAGGATTTGAATACAAGGGTAAATCATTTTAAAAATTACAGTAAAGGGAGTAGATTGGATTCCAGTGTCACTCCACTGCACCCTTTCATACACTCCTTTTTTGGTTGAATGTTCCATACTTAATCATTACTTTGTGAATTACAAGTTTATTGCCCTCTTACTCTATACAATGTTTTCTATAAATAGAGGATTTTGAATAACAGAGATCAGTTTTTTTCCTTACATCCTAGAAATACACATTGGTGATCCTTTGTTTCTCCATAGTTAGGAACATAGTCAATAATATTTTATTTACATTTAAAAATATTATTTAATATTATAGGAACCATAGAATCTTCTTTTCTTTAATGATAAATCAAATAATAGTCTGTTTGATATTTATTTGAACTGATTCTCTATTTATATCTAATTTACTGGTTTTATAGTTTACAAAATATTTAATTTTATCTGTTTTATATTTTATATATACAAATTATTTATAATAATTGAATAGAAAATGAATAGTATAGGTATGTATATTTGTTTTATTATAAAATTTTACCTATTTTTTATGTTTAGACACATGAGTAATTCAAGGTTAATGATAGTTAGTACTTTTAATATTAATCTATGCAATTTCTGATTATTATTTGGTTTAGATTTCGAATCCAAATGGCCTTCAGTGAGAAGAATGATTTTGAGCTACAGATGAAAGCACGCAAAGAACTTACTACTGCAACTGACCCTGTGCAAAGGCTCAGATTACAATGCTTATCACGTGGGGCAAAAGGAATTAAGGGATTCAGCAGGTGATTAATCATAAATGCAATGTTGCAAAGCATTATCATTTATATAATTTAAATTTGCTTTCAGACAATTTCGTATCATGGATGATGATTCTAACAAACGGTTGAATCAAGACGAATTTGTCAAGGGCTGTGCAGATTTCGGTGTTACACTCTCCGATGCAGAAGTCGTGGAACTATTTCTGGCCTTGGATAAGGACGGCAGTGGATCTTTAGAGTTTAATGAATTCCTTGCCTCACTTCGTGTAAGCCAATTTTATATCTTCTTTATCGCAATTCAATATGTTATATCAGTTAAAATTTCATATTATAAATGCATTTAGAAAACTATACTTATAGACATAGTATTTATTTGATTCTAGTTTGGAACAAAGTTTATTCTTTAAAAATTCTTCAAAAGTCTATTCTTGTGTTTAGAATTAGGATTCTTACAGGTAGAAATAATTTTGTAGTTACTTTGAGTACGAGTTTTCGTTTCTCTTAATATTAAAAATATGAAATATTACTGGATTTAAAAAAGCGATTACTTCATGTTAAATCCTTTTTATAAATGAAACTTATTTTTTATTCAAATGATATTACTTATATCATTCAAATAATTATTATATTTTATAATAAATTCACAATGGAATTTCGAATTAATTATATTTTTATATCGTGTTTTCTATATAGAAATTGCACTGACAATAAAACATAATATCGTGAGTTGATCAAAAGCGATGTATTTCTAAACGACTTGATATTGTGCAAGTGATATTATTATTATTCCTCTAAATGTTTTACGCATTGTTATGTTTATTCCAATATAATTTATTGTAGATAGATAGTTTGTGAATTTTAGAGCCTATTCTATAAAATAGTAAAAAACAGATATAAAAATGGATTTATCGATTGTTACATTGCTTAATTTAATATATGTAGGTACAGTTGTATTAAGTGTTCAGTATATTTGGAAATGTACCTAGTATATCTGAAGGAAAGGGAATACATTCATAATGTCTGTTCGATAACGTTGAGGTCAATTGTCCACACAAAAGTTTGCATCATTAAATTTAGATAGTCCCTCTGAGTCTATTTCGTCCTTATATTTAAGATTTGCGGGCACAGAATTGATTTTTTACTGTCCTGGAAGATTGCTTTCAGTTGCTTCAATTAACTATTTATAATTAATTAGCAGCAGCATAGTAAGAATGATGAGTCATTCTTCATAACCCATTCTTCGTTAATATTATGACTTCGCTTCATATAAGATATAATCATATTGATCATAAAAGGTAGTTTGAGTTGCCAAGAGTATGATGATAAATTCCGTTTCCAATTTTTATCTATTGGATTGTTAATGTTTCATTAATCTCTATAGATACGGTTTAAAGGTATTTTAATAATATTTTCCTTATTTGAGTTGTCTTCGACTAGAAATGGTTCTTATACCTAAGTTTGCACCAGTTTTGAAAATAATTTTTTACAAAAGTTAATTTATCGATTTACAATTTAGTATTATTCTTCCCCTCTTGAACTGATACAGCCTCCAATGTCAACTAGAAGAATTGACCTCATTAAAAAGGCATTTGAGAAAATGGATCAATCTGGCGACGGTGTCATAACGGTGCGCATTTTATTCTAGCCTTTTGTTTCGAGTTGTATTTTATCGAGTTGTTGATTGATTGCTTTCAGGTGAAGGATCTTCAGGGTGTGTACAATGCCCGCCTTCACCCCAAATATCAGAATGGGGAGTGGGGAGAGGAAGAAGTGTTCAAGGAGTTTCTGAAGAATTTTGAGGCACCTTCGTCTATCGATGCAGAGGTATTTTCCTAACTTTATAGTATAACTTAATTCATTATTTTTATTTCCCAAAGAATATTAATTGCTATTGATGTAATGTTTTAATGTTTTAATCATTAATATATAATTTAGGTGACTTGGGAAGAATTTCTCAACTATTATTCGGCGATCAGTGCCTCAATTGACGGCGAAGCCTACTTTGATCTCATGATGCGGAACAGTTTCAAGCTGTAAACTTTCTGGCTGTGTTGAGTAGGGTTCGGGGCTATGCTTTGATCATTGCAAATACATTCAAAGGGCCATATTAATGTATTGTTAGCATTTGTATTTCACATCCTAAGTACTATTTTTAGCTTCGTAATTGGGATTATTAATTTTTTACCATTTATGTGTTAGTTTTATATTTTTATCACAAGTATATGTAAAATTTTTTTAATCATATTTTTCACCTTTCCGATGATTAATTTCATTTTTAATATTGAAGCAATTTTAAAGAGCATTTTATGACTTTTTATGATTTTTTAATTAGTTTTATTTTTCACTTTCTGAGATTTATTAATTATTGTTATACTTTATGTATATTTCACAATCGCATTCTTAAATGACCCTATTTTAGATTACGTGTTCTGTATTTGGACTACTGATATTGCTTTATGTATAATATATTATTAATCGTTATGGTTGTCATGCTTTTGTTACTATGGCGCAACTATATTGTCTAATTGAAAATACAAGCAAACTTGTGGAATAGATTCATTTATTATTGAACCATATTGGTTTCCAAAGTTACTAGTCAGAAAAGTAATTAATGTGTGTTCCAAGATGTTTATTAGACTATTGCTTGATCTACAATTTATTAGACAAAGAGATTGCGTAGGCAATTGTAATTTACAGGAAAATATAATAATTTTCATAATCCCAGTTTTTCAACGATATTGTACAATGGAATAGGGATTAATTTAAAATTTGTGATACAATAAATAAAAGTGGAATCTCTAAAATCAGAGAAGCAAATCTTAAGATATTTTTCCAGTACTCATGTTTTGTTTATAATTTTTTTTAATTCGTGTTAAAACAATTATGTTAAATATTTGATTTTTCATAAACACTTATTTTCCATTGATCAAAAATTTGACAATTAGATAAGCATATATAGTGAGTACAAATGTCTATTTGTAGAAAAATTTGTTTTTATATACTAATATACAGTCTACATTAGCTAATCTGAACTATTTCATATTTTTTGACAAATAAATTAAGGAATCGATTCATAAATGATACTTCCCTATTCCGGATTTTTTTTATAAGAGATATGTATAATATTTAATTAATCGGCTAATTATTAGCACTCTTGAATAAATTAGATAGTACACTCTTACGAAAATTGGTTTTTCATTGAATATCTAGAAAACCAAAAGGATAATTATGTTTATTTGGAAAACCAAACTGGTTTTCTAGAAAACTTATTGGTTTTTCCAATAATTGTTTCCTAGAAAACAAAATTTATCTCATAAAATAATATTGTAGTTTTATCGATTAATTTTATACAAAATTATAAAATTTAACTTTATAATATTTTACCTTGATCTTTTTATTATGTGCACCTTAGACACACCACTCCGCCAAATGTAAATATGATATGGTTCAAATTATTTTATTTAATACATTTAAAGTACAACTATTTTATTTACATGAGCTAAATTTGAAATTTTAGAATAATTAATTATTACAGATCTATAATATGACCACAGTTATACATATTATTAAAAAGAAATTGTTACATATTAAGTGTATATTATACACAACGATAAAATCAATCATATTTTCACTGGTTGAAAATAGTCCTTGTTATAAATATAGTGTTCAATTACGATGCTATACCCTTCATGGATGTCCTCACCTAAAGATAAACCCAAAATAGGGTGAGTCACAGTTCGAGGGAGGTATTCTAGTTAAGACTGAATTTCCAACAAAAAACAAAATCGTGTGGGAAGGGGCTAACATTGTACCGAACTGCACTTTTGTAATTTGTTGAGTGCTTTATGTTCGTATTGTGTGCTAACAATAGTTTTAAACTTATATGTTTTATAGTAATATCAAAGAATTACAGCAGAAAATGTGAAATAATTTTGCATTGTTACCTGTGAAACTATAGTTTTTTATATTATACACAAAAATAAGTTTTAAAACAAGGAAATTCTCTTTTGAGGAAAAAGACAGAACAACATATTGTCAACAATTCAAATATCAAGATGATTTCATGAAATCTCGAAATATCAGGACGCTTGGAACTGTTCTATACTGTAAGAAAACATTTCACAATAATATTTTTTTATAATTTTTTATAAATTATTTTGTATTAAAAGTTACTTTAATTGAAAGTATTTTCAAATGAGTAGGTAGTGAATGTGGCATTACTTTTATTGTAGATATATAGTTGACCGATTAATTTTCAAATTGTTTAGGTAAAATGTTCATATTTAATTGAAATGCCTTTCAAATGTTCAATAATGGAATGGAATATCGAATACTGGAAGACAATAAATGAATTTATAATTTATGTATATTATGAATAAGATAATGGACCATGACGAATTTTCAATCTTTTTTGGAATAATAATCAAAAATGCACAACCTCTTCTTCCAACTCCCAGGCTATATATTTTCATCTTTTCATTTTAGATAAAGTGTGGTATAAAGATTGTCAAATATAAAGTATGTATGCGTACGTGTACATTGCATATAATATATATGTGTTTTTATTTTTATGGA
>JAUZNC010058162.1:0-48903 GCA_034780395.1 Vannuccia rotundouncinata | reverse complement strand
TAGGCATGCCTTCAGGACCAGCAGCTTTCCTGTCATCAAGGTTTTTAAGTTGACTATAAACTTCCTCCGGATGAATAGTAAGAGACCAGTTATCATCCGGAAAGTCTGGTAGTTTTCCTGATTGAACGAAGTTTTTGATGAGATGTTGGTTGATTTGATTAGCAGGGGTCATGTCATTAACTTTGTTGGCCAGGCTTGAGATCAACGAGTCTATGTTCTTTTTCTTTGATGTGGCATGTCCTGATATGCTGTTATAGATATTCC
Organism: Vannuccia rotundouncinata; assembly: GCA_034780395.1. Classification (NCBI taxonomy): domain Eukaryota; kingdom Metazoa; phylum Platyhelminthes; order Proseriata; family Coelogynoporidae; genus Vannuccia; species Vannuccia rotundouncinata. The sequence continues at coordinate 48,639 of JAUZNC010058162.1, read as the reverse complement.
ATGGGGATTTGTATGAGGTCATACATCTTTTAGCCCATATCTTTTTGGAAGTTTCAATTTCTTTTTTGACTTTTGTTTTTAGATGGTTGTATAGTTGTAGATTCCCTTGACGATACGCAGTCCATCGGCGGTGGATAAAAGATTTGGTTAATGGGGAAATCCAAGGTTTGTCGTTATTGGACACCGGAACATTTTGGCGAGGAATGGAGTCGAAGATCGTGTTTAGTTTGTTATCAAATATTTCAAGTTTTTTGTCAATATTGGGAGGGGCATGATAAAGTTCAGACCAGTTTGTGCTATTAAGTTTTTGGTGAATATTAATTATGTTGCTAGCACGGAGATCTAAGACTGTTTTGTAGCGCATTGACGATTGAAGAGAGGAATGAGACGTAGATTTCATAAAGATAGTTTTGTGATCGGAGGTAGAGATAGGTGGGCCAATATCTGGTTCTAGATACAGAGGTTGCAAAGGCTCAGTTATGAGTATTTGATCGAGAATACTGTCGGCACGAGTAGGAGATTTTATGCTGGGAACAACACCAAAATTGTTTGTTAAGAAATCGGTTTTAAAAGTATTAAAGTCACCACATATTGCACTGTTACAAAATGTATTTGGACTATTTTTTAAAGTCTTGTAATCTTGGATGATAAATTATTATCTCTCATGATAGTAATAAATTATATATCTATTTTCAAAGCACTTCTATTCAAGTTATGATTCAATATATTTTATAAGAAATTGGATTTTTAAAAGTAACCCCCCATTGCATAAATACTCTTATTCTTTAATATGGTAAAACAAAACAAAAAGTTCTGTGGTCTAATCCAACCCTTCCAACACCGGCAGTGCAGATGTCCATTTCGGAATGTTTGACACTGTTATCTACAAATTTAGGGGTCAATGTTGGTATCTCGTCCCTCGTATCTGGAGGGTACTAGCTGCCGGACTAATAATATTATCAGACTCATGATAAACAAGCAATAATACACCGAAAAACATAGATACAATTGGACCGATGAATTCATTCACTTACCTAGCGTCAAACCAGTTCCCTCCCGATCTGTAGTCATGGTGTAAGTAGAATCTAAATACTTGTGTAAGCTAACCAAAGCGGCTCGATTCAATTCTCTTTCACGTTCTTCCCGACGTGTCTGGGTCCAGTGTTTTAAAGCTATCGGGCTGTAACATAATGCGGTAACCATGGTTATAGCTACAAACATCCGCTTATATTTCATCAATCGTAAAAGGATATAAATGAACATTTTATATCGTAAAGAAATAAAACTCCCAAAGTTTACCTTACCTAACTCTTTTAAATAAAGCGTATTATTCCTTCTACAAATACAATAAACAGTAGAATTCATATTCTGCAGACTAAGACATATACCGAAACACACAAAGCTTTATAAATGCACTCTCCGAAAATAATTTTGATGACATTTCGCAATAACTATTTTTTAATACAAAGTTAAGATATTTCTTAAAAGTGCACAGTTCCCTCATAAATATGCCGGGATATTGTTACAATTTGAGACTACTTTCTGGGAAAAAGTTTCAATGAAAGATTTTTTCTATAAGAGATTTTTAACTGCGCAGCACTTTAAAATTCCGTTAAATAAGTCGCTACTCTATAGTTACAAAGAAGTAGCCAGACAGTTGATAATAAAACTACAAGGGAAATAAATAATTGTAGGTATAGGAAACAATTTCTAATATTATAACAAAATATATATTTAAAAACAAAAATTATACGGTTAAGTCAAACTTGTACTTTTGGGATTATAAAAATGTTTGAGATTCGGAATTACATGTTAAACATAATATTGTTGCATTACATTAAACGTATATACTACACTGCAACATAAAAGTGAACATGTTCGATAAAAGGTATCAAATTCATTTGAAAATATATATTATAGCATACCAAATAGAAATATAGGTACATATATTATAATTATATTTCTTATATATACAAACTGTGAAGCACTCTTATCTTTTTCAAATATATCTACTAAAGGAACATGGTGGTTTAATCAATGCTGGTATTATTAATATTATTATGTAGACTGTTCTTATTTCTGATATAAGTTTAAAAAACTTCCAAAAATGTAGTACACAACATTTTTTGGTTTATTTTATAATGACCTATTAAATTAAAAAGTTTTAGAAACTTTTATTGATCATTTTATTTCTTAAATCTAAACACAATTAAAATGTCCAGTTCTTCATGTTTATGAGTATTCTATGCTCAAATAAATGTAAAATAAATCGGTTCTTAACTATATCTGTATGAAGACTCCCCTATACACTAAAAAAATTCTCTGCGCATGTACACACTGTTTTAAACACAGAAATGATTGATACCGCAGTGCTATTAACAGTGTTATTAACCTTGCAAGACTGGATTAATTGTACTTATAAAATTATCGTTACAACCGCTAATATATACGATAATATGGATTAGATGCAATTAAACCAACAACTATCTGTACACCGTATCTCCAAATAATATGTTTAATTATTAATTCCAATCCAATGAATCGAAGAGTGCATTCAACTATATAACATAACGCTTTAATTCTTTAAATGTAAATATTACCATCTTCACGGCGATATTGAGACGAGAACTTATTATATATGTTACAAAAGGATGCAAATTAATTTACCTATCAAGAATGAAGGCCAACTCCTTAAAACCAGCTTTATCGGCTAGTTGAGAAGGTGTGAGACCTTGAGAATTAGCCACAGACCAGACTTCTCTTGAGCGGAGGAAACTGAAGAGAAGCGAGGTGATCTCCGGTAGACCGTGCTGGGCAGCGAAGTGAAGAAAGGTGTCCCGTTGAATGAACGTTCTGGGGTCTGGAGGAAGTTTTATTTAAAGTTTGTATAAAATATTCTATCAGAAAAGTATCCACATTTATTTATTATTATTATGTTTTTTTTTTTTCTTTAACTCGTAGATAGAAAATAAAAACAGTGACATTTAATAAGAACGAAACAATATAATAGATTGCAACGATAAGTAAAATTGTTGTAAGCATTAGCAAGTCCATCTGTTCTTAATAAGTTTCACCTAAAACAGGTTTATAATGATACCATCTTTATTATTCTACTAGAAACCATTAAATGAAAAATTGAAATAAAGTTAATATGAAGTACATTGATTTATTAAAAGCATCCCCAAAAGATAGAAGAAAGGTTTGATAAGTGAAGTCAATCAAATAGTCATTTTTACACATTTTCAATGGTGAAATGCTGCTTTTTCACCCTAGGTATATAACATAATCGTTTAACCAACTGCGAAAATTATGCTTTTCTAAACGCTCATCATCACAACAGCCATAAGTACGACGCGTACTACACTTTTAAAGTCTATTTATAATAATTTTTGTAATAAATTGATTCTGTCTAAAGCTGAACAAACAAGGCAGAAAAGCCGTGCAGTAAGTTTAACATATTATAGATTATAATATATTTGAAGCAGAGATGACTGGACGCGGGGGGACTGTTTAAGAGGCCACCTTATACATTCGTTAACTGTCCCTGCACTTGTTCCACAATATTTGTTAATATAATATGAATACAGTCACTATATAATCCACTATACACAGTCCAGGAAAGGACAGGCCACCTTAATATATTATAAGCAGCAGTTGTTTGGTTGCTTTAATGCCCTTATTGTAATTATGTTTACAGACGACGTCAATCTTTTCATTCGCTGTACATTCCAACCTTACAATTTGTTGACAGGCTTTTCAATTCAATCACAAACTAAAAACAAATTTAGTAGAATTTTTCTACGTTATCAGTATTGTAAATTTAATAAAACAAATGATTTCTTTCGAATTTATTATTATTGCGTCAATTTCAAACAGCGTAATTTATTATCAAAATGCGCTATTCAGAGTATACAATTAAAATGGAACTATTCGATTATTGCGAACTTTGAGTAATATGAAATATTATAATATACAGTGATAGAATATACCAGACGATGTGTTTATCAATAAATTGTATGTAAAGAAGTAAGTACATAGATCAAAGATCAAGCGTCGCACAAATAAAACACCCAACATCTATTATTACGTCAAGACATTGAGTGGATTCCAATATTTCAAATTGCATAACTGAAGATATGAGTTCTCAAGAATCATATAGTTAACAAACAGGAATGTGTGCATAGTACCGAAGCTTTAGATGCATTTTATATTGGAAGTCAGTATTAACTTTTGCTCAGCGATTTTAATTAATATTTCAAAGTTGCTTTTTTTCAAATTGATAACATGAACAATGAAGTTTAGTACTAGCGGTTAATAATACTAGAAAAAGTTAAACTTTCACCATAATAAAACTTCTAATCAATATAACCAATAATATTAATTATGCTGTATTGTATTGATTTGTAAAGAAATGTTTACCTATAGAAAAGAAAATGGCATAAAATTATTTCAATGCTTTGAAACAGACATATCATAAAAAGTGAACAACAACGCCAACCTGCAGTGTTTTAATACAACGTAGGCATAATACGGAATGAACTTTCTTTTCTTGGGAGTGCCTTCTGCAGACACGAATCAATAATGTTGATTATAATATCAGTGATCCTGAGGGACATTTTAATAGATCACAGGAGGGAGTTAAGTAAGCCCTTTTAATGTTCCAGAAAAGACCACATTATAATTAATTGTTATAAAACACAAGTTGACATGACAAGCTTTTAATTTCTAGTTTTTAAAGTATTATTTCCTAATATATGACCTTAATTGCAATGTGACGTTCCCAGTGCATGCAGACAGATCAATATAGATACAGTATAGGTTCACAATTAAAATATTAAAAACAAACTGGACTAAATAATAATAATATAAAACCAGTAATCACGCATAATAAAAATAATAGTAATTTAAATATGCCGCGCCAGCTCAACCAGACAGACTGAAATAGAACATATTATATTTGTATGACTTCCTGTCTATGTGTAATAGGTACTGGATAGTTATATTTCTATGGGTTTTCTATAACCAAGTGTATATGGAAAATATTTTTGCGATTAAAACGTGTTATATTTGGAAAAGTGTACAACGGACGGATATTAATCCAATATTATAGTCCGACTTTAGTATAAGGTGGAAGATGCAAAACTCCTATTGGGTTGTTATAGGATTATATTATCTTGTAAAAATAAGATAAAGAGTGGGTGCACTGAGCAAACCATTCGACGACGGTGTAGTTTATATTATGTACATTGCTAAAAGAAAATAAATATTAAATATTTTTGTAGTGCTGCCTACACACCGTATAAAAAAACAATACGGACACAGAGCGCAGAAAGAACATTTATGTAGATAACGTTTACAATAATATACTAAAGATAGGTAAAGAATAATAGTTGGTATAAAATATATTACTAGCAGTTTTGATTTATAGAAACTATATTTACATAAATATAATAAAACTCGTGGCTATTAATATTAAAGATTTCCCTATAGGTATATATAAAGTGAGAACTGTGAACGTATAGCAAAGAACGCAGGTTATATGCAATTATAAAGATCTAACCTATCTATTAGTGTGTCATTTTCAATTACAAAATATTAATTAATAACTGAAGAATTAAAAAAATATGTATTAAGCTAATCTGAAAAGTACAATAAATGCATGCCTTCCTGACACATTTTACAGTTTGTAGAGCAAACAGATTTACAGATCAATAGTAATTGCTTTAATCCAATAATTTTTATTAAATATATTTGCACACAACCATTATTTAATCAATATATCCATGCTAGATAGTTCAACAACACAGATTAATTCTCCTGCTTTTATAAGTTCATGTATGTATAGCAAAACAGCACCTCCCCATTATAGGTGTAATTTATAGCTGTATTAACTGTGGAAAGAGAAAGAGAAAGCAAAAGCAAGCTCAACCCAGCATAAAGGCAGACAAAAAAATGGCACCAATTTCGATCTGTCCATTTAAGCAACAAGACTTATAAGAATTCAGTTTAAAATAATGTATGTCCTAGTAATGCTGTAAATATTGATCAATTTCGCAAATATGTATATTTATTAATACCGACCTACGAGGAGTTTCTTAATTTGGATCACTTTTATACGACTGATAGTTACAACAGATAGCTTTAAATGCTCAGAATATGAACTCAGAGCAATAACCATAACGTTGAAGTGTTCAAACATATGTGTGTTGGTGAGTGAGAGAGTTAAGACTTTACTGCAAATGACATTTAGCTATCGTTTCAATAGTGGTTCAATCTGTTTGATCTGTATTTTTATTATTATTAGCAACCAGATCAGACATTTTTAACTGAAATATGTTTGTTTTATATTACATTTTCTAAATATAGTCTCATTTTCATCGTCATTAAGCTATAGGATGTTAAAATGAGTCATAAGATAATCTTATTATAGTTCATTGAGTCAACTATATAATATATATTATTAAGAAAACATATAGTCCAAACCCTGTTTATAATAATGTATAATTGTTAAAAAGATTTCATTCAAAGTCAACACGCTTAACTAGACAAAAATGTCACTATCTTTTTTGACTCCGAAAAATTGAATGGATCATCCCAGAAATTTTGCATTCATATTTAATAATCTAAAAGTGCACGTTGGTGCACTGAAAACATTTTACAGCCATAGAAAGTTTGGTTAACAACTATACAAGATAAAGATTTTTAGTTTAATTATGAATTATTAAAATTTAACAGTCTGACAAATATGTATTATGTGAAGGCATTTGATGAAATTACAATGTATTGCGAACGCAAACGGTTTGAAATAACGTACATAGGTAGTATACATAATATATGAAAGGGTGTCTTATATTAATCAACATCAAACAACTGCGGTCATAGAACTAAAAACTGTTCAGAAAGACTCAAATTATTCAAATAAAACAAACTAAAGTGAACGTAGGAGTTATACTATGGGAGCTCAAAGGGCTCAAGTCGATAACATAACCGATGAGAGTTGGTGTTTTCGATTAACATAACCTGGTTCGGTTATTTTAACAAACTGGTTATCGGAAACATGAAAAGGCCTAGTATACTGATATTAGTAATTATTTTGCTAAAGATTGAAAAGTAATTAAACTCCAAAACACATGGCTATTTTTGAGCAAATTGAGCTCATGAGAATTATTGCTTTTTTAAATTGAACTCGTACTTATAAGGTGAAAACAAATTTTAGAAATGTGTGGCTATACAGTTTTAACAATGAGCCTTTACAATTTGTTTTGTATAAATTATTTACTTATGTAGGTTTGTTCCTCAAACAAATTCTTAAAGGGATTTCTTCAATACAAAAGTTGACCTTTCAAATAGCTGACAAATAACCCTACCCGCATAGCGGAAATTGACTAAGCCCTAAAATCAATGCACTCATTTAACCTTCTCTTTTTCAAAGAAGAAAGTGTTCCGCACCGTCCACTCCTAGAAATTGACTCCCCTTTTCTAGACATTTAGACAACAACTATAACACGATAAAGCACAATGTCAAATTGACTGCTTTGTGTGTATAAATATAATAATATCTTCCTTCACCAAAGCATTATTACTCATCTATTCAGAATATTGTACTAAACACTATTGTACATAACCGAACATTATAAGTACAGTGTATACATTGCAGCATGACAACAGGACGTCTCCACGTTTTTATCTGATATGTGCAAAAATGGTCTGATGAAGGGAGAGTGAAGCATTCAAAGATTCCACTCGATCAAGTCTCTCAAATTACCCTATAATATGTGCAGCTTGAGGCTTACTGTCCAACACGATACTATAGCTATACCAATCTAGGATTATAATACTCTTCGTCTCATCGTCTGTTGAGATGGCATCTTATCATGTGACAAAGTTTGTATACTAACAGACTTAAGACTTGTTAGTTTTCAAGGAGTCAACTACAGGTCAGGAATTGCATCAGTATATATATTAAATATATGACACGGGACCACTTTACGGATTTACACCCGTAATTAAATAGAATAACAGCGACGGATAACGTTTAGTTGAGCTAAGGACAACTCTGTAGTCTTGATAAAGATGTATTTTAAAATATAAATAACTACTAAATGATTTTTTAATGCTACTAAATTCCAAATGATGATGTTTTTAACCCAATTTATGAATCGCTTTATTTTTAAGGAAAGAATTGCTTTAAATATAAGTATATCGGATAAATTAATATAGGTATAATAAGTACAAGCAAGATTAATCGGATTATAAACATTGATGAAAATATCAGATGAACTTTTCAGAGAAAACTGTTTATATAATATGTCAATAAATTATTCTATTCGGGTGTAGGCCAAACATTTCCAGAAATCAAATTTAAAATAATCGAAAATAATCGATATTACTGAATGATATATTCTCTATAATGTTGTTTGATAGCATAGCTAATGTATACATTAATTTTAAAAATTAACAAAGTCATTAAACTATAAGCCTAATTCGTTCAGAAGCTATTAGTATAATATAGCATGCCTGATTTCCTAATAAAAGGGATCCATACAACCCAAAAAAATTATTCTCGCAATGCAGTGTTTACCGTTTTTAAGACAGTATAACAATATCTATCATTTGATAGTCAAAATAATCAATATAGTTGGAGACAATATAATATTATATAATAGGAATAACCAATTGTCTGACAACGGGGACCCATTGCTACAAATTCGGAAACCTTTACTTTATAGTTTACCGAAAAATATTATAGTAGATATATTATTACTGTATCAAACTACACACACATAAAACAGTGCCTATACATTAATTAACAATGCCGTTTTTTGATACCCGAATGTGCAGGTATACTTTAAGATGATCGATTCCAACGAATATGCAACTATTATTTAATGAGATTAGTTGAAAGTATTTATAGATATGTAATTATTTATTAAGTATTTAAACTCATACCAATAAATGAATTAATATAGAATAAAATGTTAAGCACAAATCATCAAAAACTGCTTCATTTAAATGACTATTCGCGCCAAAACTAAATTGTATAACTGGGTACGGCTACAGAGTTGTGTGATATTAAACTGCACACAATTTTAGCATGTTGATGAGGGTATATCGGGAATTGATTCAACCATGCATGTTGATATAATAATCTATGTTGACAACTAGGATTGTGCCCTAATGAAACTTGCAAAACAAATTAGCATGAACTAGAATCATGAACTAATAACAGAGACCACCATTATCAGAATAATCAAGTTTTCTAAAGATTAATTAATATAGATTTTAAAGTGTGTTGGTTGATTGGCGACCATCCCTTGTTCAAGTCATTTGAAGCCATAAGCGATTATAAACAAATTAAATGTAATCTCTTTCATTTAAAACTAATCTGCTGAAAATAATCGGTAGAAAGAACGCATGCAAGAAGATTCGAAAATATACAAACAATTATTTTTATCGCAATTTCTTAAAACCTATTTGATTTTGAATATCTCTCTTCGAAATTAAGGCTAATAACAAGAAATGGTCGCGTGAAGTCTAATACCATCCTATAATATGACAAACTCGTTTATGTGACAATGATGGAGCCAAAGTGTCAAGAAATTACCTTGATCCAGAGCTTACGTTTATCTTTGCCTGTACACACACTGCAGTTCGATCAAGCCATGGTTATGCTCCACACAGGTATACTATAAGGTGGTGCACATTTAAGCAACTATAAGTAATTAGCATAAATCAATTCCATGTCGTTTATGTAAGCATCACATCGGGCTGTAGTCTCTATTGCTGTTTATCTCTCTGATTTCGACTCTTTCCCAGGAAAGACAACTATAGTTCATCATTACAAACAACAACAGTAATTGGTAAGCGAGTGTCTATCGAAATAGTAAAGTATTGTAAGAGCGGTGGGGGGGCTGTGTAAACTAATGCCTCGGCAGTCATTTTTAAGAGAGAAGTAACGTTTGAGAGAATTAAAGATCCATTGTAAAACAGATAGATATATAGGACCGGTGTAGTGTGTTACTTGTAGTAACAGGTGCCTTAAAAATCAATAGATTAATGAAAACTTACGAAGAAAATAATTACAAGAATTGACAGTTTTACATAATTGATTAGGATCAGTATAGCTATGAATGCCTCTAGATGTCATGATATCTTCGCAATCATAGTACAAATGATAAAATACGAGTTAAAAAAAGGGATAGGTTAAAACAAGACCCACCAGACTCGGAGAGTTTCTCAAACTCGGTCTTGTAGTGCTCCCAATCTGCAAGAATAACGCGTTGTGCAGCTCGCGTCAACCAGTGATCCAGGAGGGGCCAGTTGACTGCCAATGAATGCAGAGCTGTGGTAAATTCACCCTGGTCCACTTTTTTCTGTGTGGGACTAGGTGAACCACTTGAACAGAGAGCCTCTAAGCTGTCGGGGAAGCACTGGTCCAACGAGAGGGCGGAGTGAAGAAGTCGTTCGGCAACAAGGTCCACTCGGTCGGGTAGGAAGACGAACTGACAACGGGTGAGAATACGGAGTGGCGGGTAGAGGTTGGATGACTCTGTGACAGGTATCGTATCAGTTGTGGTGGAGAAGATAGGTCCGCTGATTGGGTAGGCGAGACCGGCTTGTTCCACTACGAGAAGTTCTACAGACTCAGGTCGGTCGTTTTCTTAAAGGAAGACAAAAAGCAGGAGGTGATATTGCAATATATTTTTCATAATTAACTGTAGATATTTAAAAATTTGTATTAAATTTCAAATAAACTAAAAATACATTATTCCATCTTTTATCTTCACGTACAAAGTAAATTCTCAATGTTAAGAAGCCCTTAATTATTATAATATATTCAATTTCATAAATCAGAATATAATTATTCTAACAACAAAAACGTTAGTATAACATTACAGAAACTTCATTCATTATTAATTATAAATTTATAGTTTTTCTCAAATGTAAAACTTGTTCAGACTCGGTGAATCTTATAAATTTATAGTTTTTCTCAAATATAAAACTTATTCAGACTCGGTGAATCTTATAAATGTATAGTTTTTCTCAAATATAAAACTTGTTCAGATTCAGAATCAATGACAAATATATAGATGAGGAAACCAGTGCAGTGCCTTCATCCGCTCATTAAGCCAGTTCATATAGTTATATTGGTACATATTGAGCGTCACCCCCTTCCACTCTCAATAAATTAGCACTATCTGCGGTGACTAACTTGTTGGGTCCACCCCTATAGCTGACCAGGAACAATTGAGCAAACATAGAGCCTCCAGGGACCCTTCTCTCTTGCTCTGTGTCTTACACAGGGTGATCACAGAATCCATAGAAGGACAGAAGTAACAAACAAATCACTCTCATCCGCACAAAATTTCGTTGGAAATGAAAGAAAGTTAGTTAATCACCATCAGCAATATAATAGATCCTTTCAATTGATCGATTTATAAAGGAACTTACTGTACAATTATTTCCAGTTAAAAATAACGAGAATTTTGCCAACGATATACCGTAGTTATAGCCAACGCATCCAGACGGATAGGACTACTATTCATCCGAAGCGGGGTTTGCTACATATTATAGAGTTTCGGCACTTTGAGCTTGGCGCACTAATATTAGAGAGAGTTATGTTGCAACTATAATAGTTAAATGTATTCAAATCGATGGGAATTTACCTTAATAGAACGTAACGCGCGCGGAGAGCTAGAGGTGGTGGTAAACGAGAGAAGGAGGAGTTTATCAAGCGTACCCATCGCATAAGGGCGAAGTCTTCTCTTTTGTTCAATATATTCAATAGTTCGTAGTATAACGCCCAGTAGTATAGGTATACTATTTAAGATGTAACTCTTGTGTAGCAATACAAAAAATAGAATACATCCTGCCTCGTTAAATTAATCATTTAAGTAATTCTTATTTCACTCTATTAAGGGGCACCCGTGAGCGATATTAATATGTACGCTTACTTAAAGGAATAAGTGATTTAACATAATTGTTTTGTTACAAAAGTGTTCAGTTTAAAGTATTTGAGATGAACTTCGGAACTAACCTTATAGTATCACAAGAAAATAGCTCTCTATAGATTTAAGAGAAGTGTGCTTTGATTATGGAGCAGGATACATAATATAATGTTGACCCTAAAAATCAAATTTACAGAAGAAATCACACTTCTTTATATCCCTATTTAATATTAGGCGAAAATGTTTCAAATTAAAAAATTATCTATGTTATTACAATCTATGTAATGAATTTACAATATACAATAATTAATATAGTAATGACATAAAACTGAGGTATAGAATATTTTAATTCAGTACAATAAATTATAGTATTCTGTATGTGCATTTAGAAAAAAAAGTGTATTAACACCTGATGGCCATGTTAAAAAGTGTAATTGTATTTGCTGCACTATTAAATTGAAAATATATTATAAAAGCTTAGATTTCCTTTAACTCGTATGAACCTAGTTTTAAGTCACAAAATCAATATTTGTTCAAAAATTCACAAAGCTGTTATATAGTTACCAAAGCAACAAACAATTAGTTTTTCAAAAATCTATAGGTATAAACTTTATTATTGTAAATATAATGAATCTCCTGCTTTTATCACTTAATTGAATTATGTTTAGCTTATTTATATAGTAATATAGTTTACTTTAATGAAAATACTATTAAAAATGATTTGTGTTGACAACCTTTGCAAATTCTATTTCTATATCTGGCCTCTATTTTTTGGTTTAATTCCTAAAACAAGTAACGCATACTTAGAAATAAAGAAATTTGTGTAGTACAAATAAAACTTACATATAATATATACTTTGACTAAATTTTAATTACTTAAACTAAACACTCACACTTTCTACACTATACAACACCTTATAAAAATTATAGAACCGTACATAGAGCTCAGATCAAACCGATTCCAAGTGTAGAAGAAGGGGTGACAAACCAATCAATAACCTGTCTTCATTTTATCGATATTATTAAGTATTGACATTGTGTGCTCTGATCTTATACCCTGCTTAATATGTTACAACAGATAAGAAAATTTTAGAATGTCTCTTCTTTAACAAGTTGAGTAAAGATTGGATCCAATGAAGTGGAATTACAATAGCTATTTATTTCCTCTTAAGTTATAGTTTGTAATTAAGTAAACGAGCTAGACGCTTGATAGCTCAAATAATCACTAGTTTATTTTCGACGCTTAAAAATCAAAGAGATGAGTAAAATTGGACACTTTAATAAAGATCGGTATACAAAACAAGCGTAATATGTACATATATAATAACACTTGCAGTCCATATTACCATGAAATATTCACGATGAATTGTAATACCTATATATATTATTTAATTATAAAATTTTTTAATGAAATTTGAGAAATATTGATAACCGAGCTCTAGTAATATTATACTATATTACTATATATAGCGGGAGGTTATTCAATTGATGGGTTAGTTTCACTTTACAAGAATAAATACTTTACTTTGTAAATATAATAATTCAATTGTATTCATCAATACTTCAATAATTTCTCTAATAAAAGTCATTCCTAAAAAACAAGCTATTCAGTTATAAATTTTAAAGTAAACACAATTAAAAAATTTTTACCTGGTACTCTTGACAGGAGGATATTTCGATCAACACAATCACATGAGATGATGTGTCGCTTTCGAGTTCCTTCGAAGACTAGAGCAAAGGCACTCGAAGGAGAGAATTGGTAATCAACACCAAGATTAACAATTACTGGACTGCCGCCCTACAATAATTAAGACAACTATTATTTTAATATGGTAAATAGATTACATAAGATTAGTAATAAAAGTTAATGTGATTAACCTAAATTTAAATATAATGATATCTGTCAATAGTTAACTAATATATTGACTTTTTTATTCGTTGATCTAATAGTCAGGCAGCTTGAACCATTCAGCTACAATGAACAATACCAACATTGTAAATAATGTTGTCAAATCTTCCGAAATGGACGTCTGCCGTTATTAGAAGGGTTGGTTTAGAACTCAGAACTTTTTTTGATTTCCAAAAACCTATTAAAGAATAGAACTATTTATACAATATAAGCTTACTACAAAAAATTACTATTTCTTATAAAATAAAAGGTTAAATTAGATTTTGTAAAAAGTCTTGTTGTATAATATGATTATGAACATATAACTGATTTCTTTATATTAAAACAAAAAATAAAAAAATATTATGTCATATTATTTGATTCCCAGATACTTTTCAAATATTGGAATTAGACCCCTTTTTAGAAAAAATGCATGCAAAATTTAGTCTAATACCAATATTCAAAAGCTTATTGAAATGAAATTATATGACTTGTGTGTTATTTTTGTGTTTTAATATGAAGAAATCAGTTATATGATTAAAATTATATACACAGACTTTTTAAAACCTAATTAAACATTTTATTTTATAATAAATAGAGCTTTTCTTGGAAAGTAACCTAATATTGTATGAATATTCCTATTCTTCAATAAGGGAAAACAAAACAAAAAAGCTCTGGGTTCCAAACGAAACCTTCCAATAACCAGATTTCCATTTCGGAAGGTTTGACACCATTATAGGTGGTCGATGCTGGTATTTCGTTCCCCTTAACTGGAGAATGATAGCTGCGAGACTATAATAACCTTATGAATCTTGTAGAAAGACGTGTTGTATTCAGAAATATTGTGATATTGGTATGGATGTGATGAATATCAGATGTATCCGTGGTCAATTACATTTTAGAAAAATAAAAAGTGAAAACTTTCGAAAACATTCACAATTATATTTACAAACAAATTCTAATAGAAAAAAATAATCTAATTCATTGAAATTATTGATCATGTTTTTGTTGTGAAATCATTAAATATGTGAAATATGTTACAGTCATTTTGCAGTGACATATGACCATATTTTAAAGTTATAGTGTAATTTCATGGTAATAAAGATCTATGATTATTGTAGCATTAGTTTTAACATAAAAGATAACCATTTCCAAATTCAAAGACTACTTAAGGATTTCATGCATACTAAATACACATTAAATATAGGTTCATAATTTGAATAGGTATATATTATAGTATTAAATAAAACATTGGATATAATTAAACATAGTTAATTAAACTGTTAATAAATAGCCCCATTGAAACAAAAAAATATATTTTTAAAACATTTCTTTTACAAAAATCAAAATACAGGATTTTTTATTTATTTAATATTTTAAAAAGTAATTTTCCTTAGTTTAATAAATGTAAAAATTAAATTATGCTTACATAACCAAAATAATTCCTTAGATTATAATACCAAAAACAATAGATGTTATACTTCATTGGTATTGTTTGTCCATAATCTAAATATGGGACTTAATTTAAAATCTATATTAAGGAAATCAGTCACATCGACCTAAAAATTATTCTTCAATAAGTTTTCATTTGTACAAAAATATGAGACACCTTTCACAATAAAAAATTTTTTAAATGAAACCACAACCTAAAATAAAAAGAGACAACAGGAAAGTCTAAGATTTGGGATTTTAAAAGAACTTTATAGACCTGTAAACTAATATAATTCATCTATGTATAAGAAAAAAACCTTGAATAAAAATTAACAAATAAGGGTTGATCATAAAAGAAGAATCTACATAAAACATTTCATTCTACTATTCACTCACTGTATAACTGTACTCAGTAGGAACTATCACTATTTTATTTAGATCTGATTTAGAATAATATAAAACAAAATTTCAATATAAATTATTTCCAGATCATCAGATTTAAATAAATTATCCTGAAAACTTACCTGTACGCTCTATTAATTTTTTAAAGAGATCCATTATGCCAAGACACCTGTGACAAATATTTCAAAATATTGTATGAGTTTTTATTTCGTAAAAGAATCAAATGTTAAGTATGCACAAATTCATCAGTTTATGTATAATGACAGTGCAGCTATTTTAATATTACAATGGCTAAAAATTTATTTAAAAAATTATGTGAGAACATTTAAATTTTTTTTTAAAAGTTAATCAAATATACATACTGTCTTAATAGATTTAAAATATTATAAAAAAATATATTTATAAATAAAATTACAAACTAGATATATTGAACAAATGAGTTACAATATATACCTTTAATACACTAATACCCATGAACAAATATAATTAAGAATTCAAATGACAAAAAATTGAGATTTTTAAAAAAAATCAATTTTCTTAGTGATCAAAATAATGGGTGAAACACCTTCATATGCTTTGTTGCAGAACTTGTAATATACTATTGTATTAAATTGCATGTGATAATTAATAATTTTATATAATTTAAATTACAATCAATCGAAATAAAAGCATTGTTTTCAAACAGATTAGACTATTGATAATAATATTTGACAATTAATAGTTTGTTATATTACACTACATAAAACAGATTATTATATTAATGTTCATTTATAATAAAATATACAGGGTGTCCAAAAAGACTTGACTAATATGCAAAAACTGTATATTTATAATTTTATATATAAAATGTACTGATATATACACAAATTGTATTCAATTAAATGGAAAACTAAAACCATATTTATAATAAGTTCCTTGGTATTATTTTGATGAAAAAGTGTAATTTGACATTTAGAAATGTTTTGTATAACTTTAGAATTAATATAATTTTCTATTAATTTAATTAGTAAATTATTTTAAATGATATTGAAATATCTGTGTGTCATTGTAATAAAATATTATATTAAAAATGTATACCATACATATCATTTTATATTTCATAATTATAAATATATAAAAATAATTAGGAATTTAAAAATGTTTCCTCTAATTTATTAATATTCAGGCATGAGGACATGCCTCACAAAAAATGGGACATTTACTGAGAAGTATCTCCCCATTGTCTGTAACTTATGGCTATATGGGCCTACAAATCAGCACAATGCATTAAATTGTTTGACATTTAGTACTGTAGAATGCATTTAAAAGCATTTAAAATCATTATTACAAAAAACTGTTAGAAAAGGCTGTATTTAGATTACAATTTTATTTTTTCTAATTAAGGCCAAATACAATAGTTTTTTAACAGTTTTATTACATATTTGGGAGAATTATGAGAAAGGTCTTTAAGCTTCAAAAATCTGGAAAACCCAGAAGAATCTCATGCTTGAATATTAAAATAATTAAGTAATGTATTAATTAAAAAATGAATAAAGAAGGTTACCAAAAAATTAATTAAAAATATATATATATACTAAAGACTTTATTAAAAGATTGTCTATATATATTAATTGATAATAGGAATAATTTTTGTATATAAAATTTTAAAAATAACACAAAAAAATTTTTTGTTTTAATTTTTGGTATTATATAGACCCTATATTACAAAAAATCGTCAACATATTGCCAAAAAAGTATAAAAATGTTGTGACAAAAACATTAGGGTTATGGGCATATCCAATTTTAAAATGACTAACCATATTGACATATTAACAAAATGTTTAATAAATTTATTTATTGAAATATTAAATCAATTCACATGTCAACAGCAATTTGATGTCAACCTATTGTATATTTATTGTTGTATATTCAAAATAAATTTAGAAAATTAACTGTTTGCTGTCATATGTTATAATTATGTCAATCTTATGTTATTTAAAATTTATTGTTGGCATGTGGCACCTAGTTGGTGAATAATATTTTTGTATCCAACCATTCATATGGTTAGTGAACCCTATGTACTGTTGGCAGATAATGGGTAAATATACAACTATATTTGTTTTATTTTCTGTACATGAACCAAAATGCTGTTGGAGAATTCATAATTCATGAACCATACAGCCATGCATTGATTATGAATTTTATTTCTACATAATCAGTTATCAACAATGGTATTGTTTTTATAATATCAAGACATACTAATTAATTATTCAAAGTACTTTTAATATTCTTGACATGCTGATGAAAAGAGGTTATTGGTAAAAAATGTAATGTCTTGTCCCAAAAATATCCATGGGATGAGAGAAAGTGGTAAGTATTAAATGTCCCAAATTAAGCATTAAACTTCCAAACACTTCCTAAAGACATTTATTATAAATAAGTAGTAAATGTCCACTGAAATTACCATTCAAATTGTTTAATATTGGCATGTTCTGTTTGTAAACCTGACAGATTTGTTTACAGTAGACCTATAGTACACAACACAAATAGCACATGTTTCAAAAAGTGAAATTTTTAAAATACTGTTTGTAAAAAGATAGTTATTAATTTAATTAAACACTAGAACTCCCAGAGCCATCAATTGATGGTAGTGTATTTTTATATTATATATTTTGAAATAATGGCAAGCATTTAATCAAACCTTTTGT
Organism: Vannuccia rotundouncinata; assembly: GCA_034780395.1. Lineage (NCBI taxonomy): Eukaryota > Metazoa > Platyhelminthes > Proseriata > Coelogynoporidae > Vannuccia > Vannuccia rotundouncinata. The sequence continues at coordinate 30,283 of JAUZNC010058162.1, read as the reverse complement.
TTTACTGTTAATATTTTATAGTTTCCTAAACAATACTAAAAAATATAGCAAGTATCTATTACCATTAGCTAAATATAAGCATGATTACCTCTTAGCCATCAATTGATGGCTGTGAATGAAACAATGGAAACATGGGCAATCCAATGAGACAATGACAATTGATGAGTAGTTACTTCCCTGTAAGTATTTTATTCAGTACATCTCTATGAAGTTTATTTTGGATTATTGTTGATAACAAATCTAAATATGTAATGAATGGATTTCCCTATGTTGTTCATGAAATCAATATGCTGAATCCAGATGTCAGTGTACCCATTCAGGTAGTTTTGCAACTGACTGAACCATTTTGTGAGTGTGGATATTATTTAGTGATGGACAATTTTTTCAGTTCATTAGATCTTGCACCTTGTCTCTCAACATAACCGATATGACTTGCCAGCTGTTGTAAAAGATAGACTTCCACTCCATGATACAAAGGTTCTAAAACTTGTTAACTCAGATCATATTACATTGACTCAATACCAGTGTAAACCCAGTAAGTCTGTCACTTTATCATAATGTACAAATTATACCAGCAAATAATAATGAGAAAAAGAAGCCTGACACTTTACAATAATATAACAAAGAAAAAGTCAGAGTCAACATTGTTGATAAGATGCTACGCAATCATTCTACAAAGGCTGTCTCATGTTGATGGCCCATGTATGTCTTTTATAATGTTTTAGACATGTCTATAAACAATGCCTGGATTTTATATAAAGAAACTATAAATTCTATAATTAGTCTGCATAACTTCATTGAAAAGCTAGTTGAAGAAATGACAAATGAAATACCAAATAGAAATGGTAACTTCATGCAAGAGTACCACCAGCAGTCAACAAAAAGGCAGTAAATATTCCACAACTTCAAGGTGGAATGCAGTACAAAGGTAGATGTAACAAAAATCAAACACTTGATAGGTGTAGTGGATGTCTCAGAGCAGTATGTGGAAAATGTTTGGTGAAATGTTGTCAAAATTGTATTAAGAGGGACCATTAGTCATTAGGACTATTATTTGTTTTGCTGTTATTATTGTTCTCCTATGCGTTATGATATCATTATATAAACTAATTTCAAAATTAGTTTATAATTAGTTTATATAATGATAATCTTATATTATTATTGCAACAACTAAAAATAGTGTAAAGTGTAAATAATAAAGAAAATAATATGTTTACCATCAATAGATGGCATCGGGATTTAGCAGTAGTTTAAAATTTTGGGAGTCTATTGTTAATTATGATTTATTATGGTTTATTTATAGCAATAACACAACTAAGATTTTATACAATTCTCATTTGTTTATATAAAATTGTGCTCTGAGTGCCCAAGATATTGTCAATAATTGCAATAGAAAAAAAACAGATGCTTTGAAAGTTTTATTGTCCTTATTATATTGAAAAAAATAATATATCCAGTTATATTATTCTGGGCCAAATCATATTTAATTAAATCATTATCCTAGGGTTATATGGAATACAGGCTCACATGTGTAGCAATTGCATGCAATAGCAATTGTATGCACAATTATATTTGTTTACAGTAACTATATAATATTGGATAATAAAATCAATACAAAGCTTTAAAGAATTTTATTTTTAACCCTGAGACTTGGCAAAGTCATGTCTACCAAATGTTTCCATCAGAAAGTATTACAAAAAATTTACCCATGCTAAAATGCATATTTACCAAAATAAACTCTGCATGCACATGATCTTGGCAATAATTGCTATAGAAATAGTATGAAATATTGTAATCATCCTAGTTTATATAATATAATTTATTACCAATAATAGAAAGAATAACCAAATTCAGAAAAAAAATGTAGGCAATTTTAATTCAAGATTATATAATATATCAATGTATATATTTGGTGACAGCTGTTACTTGTTTATATTATATTACTAGTTTATAACATATATGGTGTATTGTATACCCCCATTAACCAAACAATAAATACACAATTAAATTTGTTTTAACAATTTAGAGTTGATTTCTAAAATTTTTAACAATAATTATTTTTATTATTTATAACGTATTACAATGATTTAGTAATATAATTATAATTTACCACTCAAATGTAAACAAAAGTTCCAAATAACCGCAAGCAATTGATTTGGCGCTATTTGAAAATTAATTAATGTTACCTAGTAAAAAGAATTCTTTGAAATCGTTCAATGGACTTTTACTTGTGAATTTCAAACCGATAAATTTATTATCCCTAACAAATTTGTAAAACACAATGCTTCTTCCTACCAAAAAAATCATAGTTCAGTAAGGATTCATATTTATATTATATTTAATTATTTACAAAGCGTTTCAGATTGTATAAGGTTTCAAATTTCATGCTTGTACTCATAATTATTACTCAAGGAAGCTTACTTGCAAAAAATTGTACACTAGTACATACAAATTATATCCAACGACTTTAGCCTTTGTTTTCTATTTAAACCTTTTTAAGCATTTCAATTACTAAGTTGACATTTCCAATATATATTTTATAAACAATAAACTCTTTACGCATACCAACTTTTAATTTTTTTAGTGTAACATTATAAAATTAATAAATGGAGTTTAAAATATATTTTATTCAATAAATAAATTTTAATTCGCATTGTGCCCAATCTATGTGAGCCTGTATTCCATATACCCCAAGGACGATGATTTAATTAAATACGAAATAACGTAACTGGATATATATTATTTTTCAATATAATAAGGACAACACATAGTATAAATGTGAAACACTTCACTTAATATATGGTGTGAGGTCTTTTTCACACAAATGGTTTAATTTCCATATTTTTAAATTAAAAATGAATTATATTAAGCACTTATATATATATATTTGCAATGATGCGGAACGACTCGTGATATTTTAGTACTATACTCTATTTATGCTAAATTGCGGAAGGTAGAAAATTCTAGTTATAATAAGCCGATTTTCTTTTGACTATTTCTTACAGTTTCATTTATTTTGAAATGTATAATTATATTCAGTCATCCAATTTTACTTTTCAATAGATACCTACTGCGAGTACAAGTTTTAATGAAAAATTATTTCACAATTTGGAAAAAACACTATTTTCATGAAAGTAAAAAGTATCGCAACCAATTTTATTGTGGACATCAAAAAGAAAATGTCTCTTTCATGATAAACGAATACTGCAAGTGGTGTCAAGAAGTATAAGTCCAAAAGACTTTTTTTGTAATAACAATCCAAAACTTACGTTACAACAATTTTGGTCACATTTTGTGAAAATGTATTTTACTGTGAACAATCTGACCACATCCACAACAATCTGACCACATTTCCACCTCAAACTACTGCGTACTGTCAGTTGTCTTTATTTTTTTTCAATAAACATTATTATTAATATCGAAGAAATTGAAAAAAATTGAATGTATATATTGTCAAAATGGAAGGATTTATTAAAAAATAAACAATAAAATTGATATCTGTTTAAATAATGTATAGTTGAGATATAATGGTAGGTGAGATGGATTTGTATCAATTCAATGGTAGGTATTTACATTATTTACAGGCAGAAATATTTATACTTTGTACAATATGTCAAAAAAATAAAAATGCGTTAATTGTATATACAAATTTAATAAATCAATAAGTTTATTAATATCAAGAAACAATATAAAAACAATGATTCTATTATTTATATGAATCTGGAGGAGCAAACTCCCATGCCCTCACTTGTCTCTGACCTTCCCGATATTCCGAACCAGGTTCCATCTTTCCACGATCCCACTCTCTTTTTGGTACTCCTTTGACAGTTCCTTCATTCAATTCAGCTCTCAAAGCAGCCACTCGGTTAGCAATATCCAAAGCTACTCCTTCTATCACCGGCCCTGAATGTTCTTCTGGCGCTTCGGGTTGTTCTTCTGATGCAATACCCTTTCGCTGCTTTACTTTGTTTAATCGCTCATCTAGCAACAGCTTTCTTTTACGTAAAATCTCTTCTCTCTTTGTTCTCTGGACTTCGGTGCCTTTCCGAAGTTGATTCAAGTCTCCAAGTTGACGCTCTCTTTCCTCGGCATCCTGAGAAAACCCGTAGTACCCAACACCATGACTTCTCACCTCGCTTCCTTTCAAATCTTCATAATGAATATCTTTCACTTCTTCCTCAGTCTGCTCTGAAAATTCAAACGATCGCTCCTCCCGTTTATCTTCACTTAATGTTTCTTTTAACTCTTTATCTCTCTCTTGATGGATCTCGTAGTCTTCTTTCAAACATTTCCGTGTCCGTCCTAAAGCATCTGTATATTCAACCCAAACTCCGTCATCTTTTCGCGAATCAATCGCTTTCTTTTCAAAATCAACCAAACAAGATTCCCCATCCCCATCTTCCAAACCCTGTGCTTCGAGGACTTCATACAGCTTTGCTTTCTCTTCCAATGCCCTTCTTGACTTTTCTAATTGATCATCACAACTATTGTCATTTTCAACTTCGGAAATTATTTTTTTCTTATTCTTCTTGACTTGAGGTTCAATCTCAACTAGCCAGGCTGGTTTTTTAGTATTACGAACGTCCGATGAACTTGATTGGCTTTTAGCAATACGAAACTGATCCTGCTTACGAAACAATTCAGCTTTAAAGTCGATCATTGACGAAGCACTTACATCGAGTGGCTTTTTTTTAGACATCCACCAGCTTTAGTATAGATCTGTTAAATTAAAAAAGAAATGAAAAATTTAATCAATAAATTAATCAATAATATAACAAAATTAAATACTACATACATTTATAACTTTTCCATTCACATTTGAATAATAATAATAACAGTTAAACAAAAAAGAGGAATTATTTAATTTTTACATCATAGCAAAATTATACCAATTTAAAAATACAAATCAGTTGTAACATTTATTATTATTATTGATTAATAATGGGTAATTAAAAAGTGTATCAAATAATTTTAAAGATATCATTCTATGATTATGCTATACAATCTTAAAGATAAACATAATAAATCTAAGAAGTTATAATATTGATTATAAGAAAAAAGAATGTTTCACAATTATATGATTATTTAATTAAAACACATTTTTATTTGATATTTTATATACATATTTACATTCTAAAAATGTTGTTACCAAATATTATATTATTTCCAACTTAAAATAATAAGAATTTAGTTTCAAATTTTCTGTAAAGTGCATTACTTTCAAATTATTAGTATGATAGTTGTTAGCATACGATAAAGGATTTTTTTTGAAAAATATTATTATCCTAATGTCCAAAGTATTTAGAATATTTAAGGTAAACTGTAAGCTATTTTGTTCAGATTAGAAAAAGGGAGATTTTTTAGTTGTATAAGTTGAAGTTATGATTCTTTTATTATCATTAATTTAACAGTACAATAAAGAAAATTTTCAGAGAAACTTTGAACATTTTAATCAATACATAACAATAATTGAATCAATAGACTAGTTTGTATATTAAAAAAAAACATATATAAAAATGTATGTAGTACTATTACTGAATAAGAAGTTTTTCTTAAATAATTAATTGTATTAAAATCGATACAATAATTATCAATTTACAATATTAATAAAAAATAGAATAAGTGTATTCTATTATTTCATAGAGAATTTGTAATCATAGAAATGTATTTATTTTTAAATTACAAATAAATCTATGAAAAGAGAATAGAATATGTTTAATAAAATATAAATATCTATAAAAAATATTTACACAGTAATTTATAAATTGGAAATATAAAATTTATTTGGTAAAATATATTTTTTAAAAAATGGATAACTTATACTCCAGTGATATATGCATATTCAAATATGCAATTTCCTAATTTTAATAATATTAATTTAATTGGTGCTATATAGTATATTTCATGAACAAATATTCAAAATTGATATGATAAGGAGACTTTCCACTCATTTCTCTCATTCAGAAGAATTTCTTTTATGAAAAAATATAAATATAATTGCAGTTCTATAAATAATTATATTCAATTTTTAATTAATTGAACCTAAATTTTAAATAATATATTGTTGTCATCAAATTATATCCCATAAGAAATACATTCAGCAAACAAAACAACCAGAAATTTAAATCATTTATACGAAATTTTATTTTGGTAAACTTCTAGACAATTTCCTCAGAGTATAGAAGGTATATCAAGGTATAAGAAAGTAAATAGAAGGTAAAACAAGAAAAGCTGTTTTTATAATATGTTTGCAACACAGTTTCCACACATACATATCTATATTTATTAGATTATATCTTTGTTTAAAAATGTATTAACTACATTGTAACCAATTATTTAAAATATGTTTTGTATAAATGTTCCAGCCTAAATTAAGGTAAATATCAAGTAAGAAATCAGATTATCTCAAGTAACTGTTTGTATATTTTGAACACTATACTTCTCCTCTCCCGAACTCACACCAGATTCCATAAAGTTACATTAGGTAAAGGATAACATATTAAGTAATGCAACAGAATATATAGTTCTTTTTTAGTCAATGTCTACAGTGAATTACTTCATTTATATAGATGTCCAACACATTCTGAGCTTAATTCAATAAGTGCAATCTTGTATAATCAGTGTCAAAACATTATACCTTTAAATAAATAAATAATAATAATTACATCAATAAAAACACTAATATTCATACCCTTAAATTTTGACAGAAATGGAGTTGAACAAGACAATTACATTTTATTTTTACTTTTTTAAAGACATTATGTTTTCTATATTTTAACCTTGCCCAGTAATGAAATTGAGTGGTTTGCCATTATTCATTAAAATATATAGCTCATAGTGCATAACTTTCTAATTGTTATGTTTATAAACGATTTACAATATAATTTCATTATAATTAGCCAATCAAAAGTAAGCAAATACAATGAGAATTTAAATATAGATAACAGATGCATACTAATAAAAAACTCTTCATAATGACAATGAGAGATCAGACCATGATGATCAAAAGCCAGTAAATCCTGGATTATAATCATACAAAAGGCACAGTCAACACCACAGATCAATTGGTTCAAACTTTCAGTTGCTCCAGAACAACCAATAGTTGGCCCAACAAAATATTTTTTTAATTTTCTGGAAATAGGAGCAGTCAAGCCTTTGTCATTTGGATGAAGATTGGATCCAGGTAGGAGGTAAAAATATGCTTGTCAGTTATCCATTCAACAGTTAGCTAAGCAGTTAATGAAGTTCTAAATGCAACAAAGGGTTTAAAAACCAAAACTGCAGTCAAATATTTGCCCTATTCTGTCAGCCTGTGGAGTAGAAATTTAATGACAGATACTGCAGGTGCCTGCTCCAGCTGATATTGTTCCTGTTGAAGATTGAGGCCAGTGGATGCTACCTATGTAATCAGTGTTCATAAACAAATCCATATTATGCACTGTAGTGCATGCTGCCAGTTAGTCTGCCAAGAATCCTCAAAAAGATAATAATGATAACTTTATAACTTTAGAGCATTTCATTATTATTACATTTATTTTGAAATCTTAGGTTCTTTGAATGTTCTGTATCAAATTATAATTTGTTATAAATAGTTATACTTTGGATTTATAACATATGTTTTGTTAATATGGGACACACTGTCCCTATATGTGTACCATCAGTTTGATTTTTCTTAAGTTAGCCAAGTGATTGTTAATATCAATATAAGTACAATATCATGTCCATATATTTTCAATAATCCAATTTAATTAATTATCAATAACATAGAAATGTATTCCATTTAACATATTTTTTAAAATTTTAATTAGACTCTTTAATTTGTTACTCTTTTTCAGTAATATAATGATATTTAATTGTTTATAATGTTATTTCATAAATATTATTGATTGTATATATATTTAGTTACATCATATGAAGGTCATAGTCTATTTTTAGACACATGTTACCTATATATAATGACTGAGCTGGAATATAATTTTTGTGTAGCACTGAAGAATCTATTTAGGAGTGAAACATTTGCTTAAACAATATAACTGTATCCAAGTTGAACTTTGACTTTTGTAATAATCTACAATACAAGTTTTATGGTATATTTTATGTTAATCATATGTTACATTAATGTCAAATATGTGTTAGTCATAAATATATATACAATAAAAATTTCAAAATACTAAAATTAGATTAACTACTATTTCAAGAATGTAAGTGGGTCTCAGATTTTTTCAGAGATGACATGAAAATAAAATTATGTTTACTTGTGCGCTAATTGATTACAACAAAATAAATGAGTCAATTTATTTCAAATTTTCATAAAAACATCAAACAATTTTGCCAAAACTAAAACAAGATGAAGACAGTGGCACTCAGGGATTAAAAAATTGGCTGCATTCAATCCAGTATATATTACATATGAACTGGTGTACAAAATATATAATAAAAGACTTTGGTGTAAAAAGATAATGAAATCAGGAAAAATCACATATATAAAAACTGAAGATATTTATCTTTTTCAATATGGTGGTATTTATTTCCATTATTTATTTTAACAGGTCTAAACAAATACAATAATAATATAATTTATCAAAAAATAATTTAAAAAAATATTTTTTACATCAATCTATTAACCTATTCCTTATGGGTATTCAAACATTTGTGACAGGAATTAATTTGACTCACTCTGGCCTGCACATCATTCTATATTTAGATTTTGTAGACTCTGATTGGCTGATAATTTATGCACCTTTCTTATATAACCAATTGTCAGAAGTATTCAATGTTTTTTTCCCCTTTATATATTGTCATACATATAATATAGTATATTGATTTTTTATATTTTCTGCTTGAAGAAATAACTGTAATATAGTGTATTCACTTCTTATAAAAAAATAAATCAACATTTCCTCTCATTCAGAATACTGTAATTCTGACTATTATTTTTATAAAATGTAATGTTCATAATGTGTGGGAAAAGTTATATTTATATATTTGTGGGTACAAATCTACAATTATTATAATATGGAAAAAATGCATTAAAAAGTACATTTGTTTTTATTTGTTGTACATATTGTATATAATTAGGTGTTTTCCATCAACTTGGAATTCCCAAAACTATAAACATCACAAATATTTAGAATTTTTTAGTGACTAGAGAGGAGATAAAATTTTTTGAAAATCTAAATTTTATCAAGTAAAAGGTGAAAAAGTTATTTATTTAAAACTCATTGAATGCAGGCAGGATTAAATATACAGTGTCAAACAGGCTGCATTCAATGTAGCATAACAAGGATAAATCTAGCATTATTTATATAATGCACCAAAACAATCTTTCACTACCTAAATATTGATAAATATCCAGACCCCCAAGTACAATTGTCATGGAATGTAGGCTGAAAGTCTATCAATAGGGCTTGACAATTATAAGGTACTCCAACATTATTAAAGATATACACACAAACTGAATTCAGAAATACAAGGGCATGTAATAATTCAGTTTATTACAATTTTTTTTCTTCAATTTAACTTATATTTCAATGGTTTATAATCATTACCAATTTTTTACATATTAAACATAATTATTAGATTCATTTTAGTATTCATTTCAGGATTCATCTAGAGAACCACACAATCTACACGGACGTTCTATATACCAAACTGATCTAAAAAAAAAACATACATCCTATAATTGTGTAAGCTTCATTTTGGTATATAGAACATCCATGTAGGTTGTGTGGTTCTCTAGATGAATCCTGAAATGAATCAATTTATATAGGAAACTCCTAACTAAATGGTTATTACGTCATAACTTATTGAAAAATAATTTTTTTTAATCTGAAAAAAAAACATACATCCTATAATTGCGTAAGCTTCATTTTGGTACATAGAACGTCCTGGTAGGTTGTGTGGTTCTCTAGATGAATACTAAAATGAATCTAATAATTATGTTTAATATGTTTATTGTTTCCTTTTTAAAAATAATATTAATTGCCCTTACTAAATTTGTTTGCAAGCAACTGATAAGTTGCATATAGTAAAACAATTTTGAAAACCTATTTTTTAAAAGAAAACATAATTGGAGATATTTGAAATTTTTCAATGAGCTACTATGAAACATTTATTTATTAAGCCATAATCATATTAATATTTTTACCTCAAAATATATTGATAAAAATTGATAGATTTGAATGAAATTAATATTTACACATCCGTTAAATGTCTTGGTCATAAACTTTTGAGTCTAACTAACATTGAGCTTCAAAACAAAAATTTGAAAGACAGCAAGTGAATTTTATGGATTTTTCTTAAATAAAAATAAAATATACAATTGTTTACATAAAAATCAATCTTCAATGACTTTTAATACATAAAAGAAAATTTTATAATATTTTAAAGCTTTGGTTGATCTACAATAAATTTATAAAAAAATTTTATCTAAAATTTCAAAAATTTGTAATAGCCCTTGAAAATTATACGTATTAATCCGCGATTTCAAACAATTCCGTAGTATATAAACAAATTATTTAATATATATAAATTTACCAATATAAACTAAATTTTGAAGAGGTGAATTATTTTATTCAAGAAGGATCGCTTCGTACTTTAAAATTTAAAGAACGATGAATGAACACCTTTTTAACGTTTTTTTAAATAAATTAATTTTTAAAAACGGTTTTAATGTTCATCGTAATCAGCATAATACATAAAAAAACGCGCGCAGATTTAAAACTATTAATATCTATCAAGTAATACACAGCATTGTAAATCATGGGAGCAGTCCGAAGCGAGCTTTTGAAAAGGTCGTTTGTTTTTAAGAAGGGCACATTACAGTAAATGGTTCATACATAGTTTTGTTGTAAGCGTTTTGAACATACTTATAATTTGCAATTATATTTATTATAATTAATCATAACTCAATTAAATTGGAAGTATTAATCGTATATTAAATGTAGAAATGTATACTAATGAAAATTTTCATAGTACATATCATTGACTTGTATACTTCACAGGTCATAATTGGTAAATACATAAATATACACATAAAGCATTTTTAAAAATAGCATGTAAAAGACGCCTTCTAATGATAAATTATACACATTATTTACATTTTATTTTGAGTCGAGACAAAAGTCTGTGTTTAACGTAGTTTATATTATAAGGAACTAATTGAATACTTTTTAAGTAAGGAGTGAACACTACCTTTGTTAATTTTATATAGAGAAGTCAATTAATTGCGGCATCACATAAATTAAATGAATGATATAATTCTGAAGAAAATGAGGATAAATTTAAACTTAAAAAAAATATATATAGCCTCTTTTATATTCATTGATCACAATGAAAGTTCGCTAAAATCCCCAACGATCTTTGTTGCCCTAGTGTTTAAACAAAGCTTTTGTCTCGTATGTGCAGTAAATGCAAGGCATATCACGCTACTGTCCGTTCTCTGAAAAGCAGTTAAAACATTGTATCGGCTACTGCTGTTATATCCTGCATCTTAATTTAAGATATCCCCATCTCGAATTGCTGCAAGAATTCACCGGGAATAAATTCATGTCATTGCATAAGATGACGAGCAAGAAGAATTTCAATGGTTTGATTCTGAGGAAATTGAAGTGGACATTAAGAAAACAGCTCCTAAAAAGATTACAATCAAAATCGGGACTCCTGTTTTATCTATTCAAAATATGATCTCTCAGTGGGAAAAGGACGATTAATTTTGGAATATCTAAAATCGATTACATTAATGCTTTTAATCTTTAAAATACCTGCAGATAAATTTTTGCCAAATATGTACATATCACACGTAGAGGTATTTTATTACTATTTTTCTAATAATTAAATATTAACCTTGTGTAATTTTCAGCTTTTATAATGAAAGCATTCTTAATAAGTATAATGGTCATTACTGTTGTATTTAATAGTACCTACTTTTTCTAGTATATACATATATTAACCCTGTATAATTAAGATTTTTGTAGGAACAGATTATTGGTTGACCTGTCAATCGACCAATAACGGCCGTTGTATATTATAAACTGCGTTTTAATTATTTTAAAAATACATATATCCTGCTGAATAGATTATTATAATAATTATTGTATACAATACGCAGGTACACACATATTTGTTACCTACATTTTTATTTCACAATTGTGCAAATGTTAGTTAGATTAATGAAACGCTGTAAATTATTATCGTTGAGTGTGTATGAATGGAGGGGGTAGAACTTAACGTGACGTCTTTTCTGAAGGGGGTTTCGAAATTTGTAACTAAGCGTGATACAAGGGGGGAGGGGGTTAAATATAGTCCAAATTTGCGCGACGACTTTTTTGAACAGCCCCTCAAACGGTTATATACGAACTACCTCATGATAATGGCTACGCTCAGGTAATTGTCCCTTGACCACGTTCAAGTAAAGTTACGCTCTCTATGATATTTAAAAGACTACTATAAAATTTATAAATTATTTAAAGTATTCTCTGGCCAGGAATGATAATACAAAAATCTAAATAAGATACAACTATATTGTTAATAATAGAATTGTGGTAATATCTTTTAATTCCAATTAAGAATGTAAATTTATGTAATTTCTTTCTGTATTTACTGAATTTATACCATATATTTATACGATTTAAGTTTTATTTGCACGAGACGATCAGTATTATTAACTACATATGATAGATATACTATCTTTGTTTAAGTTTAACCATATCTATGCTACAAATTACAGTAATGCCGAAAGATGAAACAAAAGATTATAAATACGAATCATTTTTCAATGATATAATATTTAGTTATAATAATGATACAATTGTATGAAACAATTTGTAAGTATTTGGAACAGATAGATCTATTTATCCAAGAATTTATTTATTCGATGCTTTTATTCAAAAATATAATTTTTTAAATATTACAAGAGTATTTATATAAACTAAAATTATTCTAAAATATCCCTAGATATCTTTTCCAAAAATAAAAATTATGTTTCCATTTAAATTGAATTTTTGAATAAATTGATATTATAAAAGACATCGATCCCTCGAAAAAAGAAAAATTGTATTATTGAACGTAAATACAACCATGTATCTAATAGCACAAAGTTTATTTGTAAGCAACCTGAACATTAATATGTACACAATATTACAAGGAATTATATAGTCATTAAATAATAAAAAAACTGAAGTGTACAAAAGTTTTTATTGTAGAAAATATGTTTGTAATGGAGATATCCCTGCAAAGTCTAGACTGTTGTAAAATTTACAACCAGCGCTTTCGAAATCAAAAGGCAGTCATAATCAAGAGACACGCTAGTAATAGAAGCAGCCATCAATGTTCGCTTTAATAAATCAATACACCAGAAGAAAGATACTATGAAAATATAATATAAAATAGCACTTTTATACATGATGCTACTCAATCAGTAGTATATAAATAATAATAATATAAAAAAGTAATATATACGAAAAATTGGTTGCGATTGAAACGTTTAAATGTTATAGACTAAATAAACTTAACAATTTAAAGCATAGTTCGGTGCTTTATTTATAAGAACATAATCTTTTATTATCTGAATATTAAAACTGACTCTTCTAAACACATGCTTAATTTGGATAATTCCATTTTGTTTAATTCAATATTCAAATTGACAATAATATATAAAATCTAATAATGATGATCTTTTAATTTTGAACATAGCAATCCGTAGTATAAAATTTACATATAATACATAAAAAGAATAGAAGAAACGGGATACATTATTTTTCGTTTAAGTAGTTATTGATCGCTCTAAAAATGTATCAAAATTATCAAGACAATATTGATTAATTTACTGCAAAAAAAAATGTCTTAATGATTCGTTATAGTAGTAAAACATATCAAAACTTCTATCATATATCAAAGGAAAAGTTTACACAGTAAAATGGGATTCTGAGATGCAATACAACAGTTCGTCAATCAGTGGGCTCCACCAGTCGAGTGGGACTCGAGAACCTCAGAGGCACAATCTCCATGGGAACGCTGCCAGGACGGTCTCTCCCGCGCCTTAGTCTCTCTCCTTCACTCTCTCCCGTTTCGCCAGCCTCTCCTTGTGCCCGAGAGTGGAGGAACTGGCGCAGTTGCTGGGGACAATGACGCAGTTGGACCAACTCCTGCACCTCCGCGGATCGCCTACGGCCCTCCGGATATCGAACTGCCCTCGAATCCGCCACAGACACTGGCGTGGTGGTTGACTTCTCCGCCGGACAGACAGCTGACTGGAACCAGACGACCACAACCGTTGTGTTGTCAAGAGAGCCGGCTTCAATAGCGCGGTCAACGAGGCACTTGGACAGAGAACGAGAGGGTGGGGTGATGGCACCTGGGGCCTTGTTCTCGGCGCACCACTGCCGGGTGAAATTGGCCACCTCTTCACCGTCGCAGTCTTCAGCATCCCAGAGGCCGTCACTAGCGACTATGAGGCAGAGTTCACTGCCACGGAGGGGATAGACGGTGGTGGAGGGCAGAGCGGACACTCCCTGAATAGCCAGATCATCCCCCAGGCCCCGGGATACACCGAGAACTCCCGATACACGCTCGTCCCCTGGGACGTCGCTCACCATTCCACCATTGTTCAATACTGAGATGTGTTCTGACTGTAGAGGGGATGTTTATATAAATGCAGTAATACAACGAAGAAGATTCCTCTCGGTGACGTCATAGGATATAAATAGTCACATGATGCCCAAGTTTTCAATATACAGTCAAATGAAGTTATTCATGAAATAATCATTACTTCACCAAACTTATCGGAATTAAGTTTATATTATCATAGCTTATACAGAAATAATAATTAACAATCACCGACAATTTAAGACGAATTAAGAAAAGCCATTGTAAAAACGAAAGTAAAAGAATTATGGTATTAATCCGAAAAACAAATAATATCGATCTTATACATTTATACATTTATTAACAAACGGAGACTTTGTGCTAACAACTTTCACGTACTTAATGAGGTATGTGGTTATAGTACAAAGCTGCAGAGATGAAGATAGAAAATAGAGAGTAAGAGATAATTTCTTTCTATATCAATGAAAGGTGACCTCGACCGCTTTCTACAATGTAAGGTACCTAGATAATAATAATGCACAGGTGTTTACTTTAATCTTGTCATTGTCACCTTCTTAGTTCACACATGGCTCTAAATTTGTAACTTTCAGAACTTTTAATTAACTTTCATAGCTCGGTCTTGCATTAATATTGCCATGATATGAATTAAAACTGACAACCTTTATTTAAGAACTGAATTATTACAAAATAGTAAAGTTGAATAAAATAAAAAAAAAATTTAGCATGTCAATACATTTGTTTGGTAGAACTGAGACCTGTTTCATTGACAATTAACTAAAATTGTTGAAGAGGATACTAACAGAAACCATCGAGATAAACTTATCAAACAGAGAGAAAATCTTCGAATGTGATATCAGGTCACACTTCAAACAATAACTTAGAATAGACTGTAATATAATAGTCTTCAATATAATTAAATTATCAAAAATATCATTCTAGTCTATTGAGTTTTCAATATACATTAATGACAACGTTATTAATAATAATGAATACAGTTTAACTCATGCGCTCATAATTTTAGTCTAACCCTATAAATTTAGTTATAAATAATTCAAAATGACAGATTGAATCTACGTAAGGAAAAAATAGAACAACGCTGAAGAAATCCTCAAATTATGTGATCTAATGAAGACATCAGACACCTGGGAGAATTAACTTAATTATTAAGAAATTTACAAAGATATTTTGAAATATTACAGATTTTTTATTTTTCAGAATACAAGAAATAGATGATTATAAATAGATAATTATAGCTCCATTTTCTTAATTCTTTGTTAAAAATGTTGTAATAACTGCCTGTTGATACATAAAAAAGAATTATCCTCATTTCGTATCAACATTATCCACAACAAAAGCTAGCTACATGACTCACTCCAAAACAAGGTCGATGAAGAGCGTCAGTGAGAGGCACGCATCCTGCTTCTCGGAGAACTATCCACGCCTGACTGTCTCCTAGCCAACCGGTATGAACGACGTCATCTTTGATGACACAGAAGGTGCTTGTGGCTCCGGAGTGCCATCGCTGAACAATTAGAATAGCAAAATTTTCAAAATTACAAACTTGAACATAGCCAATCTAATAAGAAAATAATAAGGCAATAAAACATCATAAAAACAAAAACTTAACATTAAATTCAATGACTATGCAAGTTAGTGTTGTGCAACGATCGAATTGACCACTCCTCTATTTATAGTTGAAGCTAATCTATAGATATAGAAGTGCACCTACAGATATTACACCAAAGCCAACTATTTTCAGTGTAATCCAAAATCAGGCCCGACAAAGGGGTCATAAATGCACCTTGCTGAAAAGAAATCCACAATAACGATTCTTTGCAGATAGGTATTTAGTCTACACATACTAATATTAAATATCGATGACCAGTATAACATTGTACCACTGAAACTATATAATACAATAATAAAATTAAAAGACACAATTATCAAAGGCTTTGGGTTTAGCCGTCCTCAGTACTGAAATAGATGAAAGAAATCAAATAGAAATTATTTCTCTATTGTATTAGTTTGTAATGTAGCGTATAATCTCATAAAGACAGTGTTTACGTAAACATTTTTTAATTTTAAACATTTTAATCACACCCAGACATGATATATTAGACGACGTTCATAAGTTGTTCCCAAATTTCTGAACCTAATTACTTTAAAACTTTATAAAAACAAAAGCAATATTGATTAACAGATAATTCAATAATTTATGATTGACTACATTGATCCAGTTATCCACAAACTAGTACCTATACATCTGTGACTCAGAATAGTAGTCATTATAAATTCAAATAATATCCTCTCAGAACAAAAGATGTTTGCAAAGTCGCATTCTATCCAAGTATATTTTAACATAAAAAAGTCCAAACCCGTAAACCGGTCTAACTAGAAAGTCAAAACAGCTAACAGTAAAATTAATTAATAACTAATGACATGTCCTTTTACGGGTTTATGTCAAATTCTTTTAATGCTGCATTCGACAACAAACTTTCACCAGCATTCTGACTACATACCTCCAACTATGAAAGTGTTATCACATTCGACGTCGCCGACAATCTAACTTTATCTTCACTTTAATAGTCAGCACTATTGCAAGACTTCGTATTTTATTGATTAGGCGAGTTACAAAGTTGAAGTTACTGTTTTAATTTCAAATTGAAAAGGATAATTATATTATATCAAACCATTTACAAAGTATTTACTCGAGTGGTATAGACTAAATCATATTTACGAATTCAATTTATTGAACTAAAAATTGAATTCACGAATATATTAAGAACTGTAGAAATACAATTGTAAGATAATAGAGGAGACGATATTATTGAAAGAATGTTAAATACACAAACAAAGTGTTAATAGAAATATTCTTCGCACAGTCCAACATCCCATAGGCATTTATAGATAATTTATTCGTTTGATCTATAATTCTCAAAGACCAACAGTGCAGAGATTACAGAGATTCACGGGCGCATAAAAAACAAACAAACTAAAAGATGCATAAATCTAATTCCTTGCAAGCAATAAATTATTAATTATAGATTCATGAACATTAGTATTTCAGAATCCCACAAGAAACGTAATATGTTTTATCAGACACGTATTAATTGTAGAGCTGTATTTTATTACTCAACAACGGAAATAGAATCACATTTAGTATCCTTATATAAATTGGATCATTTGAACACCAAAACAGGAAATTAGGGGAGGAAAATTGTGGGAGTATTGTACAATATTTAAAATACACTCTTTAAACATTTGTGTAAAAATAAGTAACTTACAAATTTTTTTCGACCATGGTTAATGGACTCATTTAGACGATAGAAGGTCTCCCCCATTGCCGTGAACACCGATGATCCAGATTGGAGATAGCCCGCCAGATAAAGTGGTGACAGATTGTTGGCGTGTTCAGCCGCCTCTGGTCCATTGTGGCCGTCAAAGACTCCAACAGCCAGGACCGGCTTGCTACCTGAATCTACTGGAGATTCTGCTTTCTGTAAAGGTTTCGGAGCAATACAGGAAATTTTAGAACCGATAAGCAATATTTTAATAGATTTTTAGGGGATAATGATTACTGAGATTAAGGCCTTAAAAATAATGAGTATTCTTTTAAAGGTTGGTTATTTAACTCTGTCAAACAGAAAAAGAAAGTTTGGGCTAATTTTCTTCGAGAAAATATGTTAAATCAATAGCTGTAACGTCAGAGCTATCAATTCTGCAGCATATGTGAGAATAAAAATGTACTTGACATTTAATTGGCGTATTAATAACAGAAGTTAAGAGTTTCAAAATAGCCTCTATTGGAATACGCTGCTGGTTTGATTACTCAGAAACTATATGTCAGATGAAGCAACAATAAAATTGGTTCTTAGAAATGAACGTCTACAAATAATTCTTAGCTTTCTATCATGGAATTATGATTAACAATAATTACCTACAACTAATTGACATGGATGCGTGTATGTTATAAAAACGGTGAGCTAATCAAACGGGTCAATAATTTCAGAGAATAAATAAACAATTAATAGAATAGATAACTTTAGTCACAATTTATCTTCAATTTAGATCACACAAATCGATTTGGAATACTGACAACAATTCTCTGTTGGTTTAACATCCCTCAATACACAAGGGACTCTTTATCACATTCAAACATATCCCATTTCTCATGAATATCGTTAAGATATATATAGAAAAAAATTAGGATGATTTTGGCTATACATAGGTAGTTGATATCAAAGTGTTTACCAATTCTAATATGCAGAGAGTTCAAATAGTTATTCAAATTTGTTAAAATTTATCCATATTTCGTAAGGTTGAATTTTAAAATAAAAATCGATTTTTATTAGGTCAAAATCACTTCGAAGTTATTCATCGAATTCTGGCTGTTCAATGTTCTTTACGAAATGTGATACAAGTATATGTTTGGCTATCAAGTAATTAAAAACAAAAGATTAAATACAAAATAGCAAATGTAAGAACAAGATTGATTTACCTCAGTATTATTAAACACAGAGTAAGATCGCAGATCAGACACCGCAAAGTATCGATCTTCCTGTTTATGTCGTTTGTTTGTAACTGTACAATATTCTATTTTAGGCTCTTCCACCTTTTCGACACCTTCGTCATTCCCATTAGTTGGAGTCATTTCATTGGTCAAACAAGGCGGCGGTGACGTCATCCATCGCTCAACAACCTGTTGAACGGCTTTCAGTGCGACGGATTGAACAGTTAGGTAATCATACGCTTCTAAAAATAGAATAAAGGTGACAAAAGGATGTTTATTTGGGTAAAACAAGAAACAACAACAATTACTCACTGTCTTGGTTTAATGGTAGATCGATATTTAAATTAAGAATTGCTTCTTTGCAGAGCATCAATGTAATGTTCTTATCAACAGAACTAAAACACAATATATAAAAATAATTTTGTAGTTTTGATCACAGACGTTCGCAGAAAAAGGTCAGAATTTTAAGATAACTTCTATCAATAAAATATTTCCCCTTTTTAACACATCTTGAAAATTATAATAAAATTAAAGAAAATCAGTAAAATAAATACTTTATGCAAAATTCATAATCTGAGATAGATAAATTCTATGTTGATAATGTGACTTAATAGCAAATCCACAATTGTGAGATATATTATAAACTAGTGAGTATATTGAATAGCTGTTTTAAGTCATTAAAATATACAGCCAATATTATAAATCTTATAAATGTAAAATGTATTTTATGTTTTTGAAGCAATAAATTATAATATATACATATTTATTTTATTATAATATTATTATTAAAAGGGTATCAAATTAAGAGGGTAATATTTACTACAATATATAACAAAACTATTTTTATAACTTCTATTTTATTTATATATTAAAATGTAAAACATTGTAATATGTAACAATGTAATATGGAAACATTTTTTATGAGTCTATCAAATTTTCTATTTGATCTTAAGATTACAATATTAAATGTCATAACCAATAAGTTCGTTCAAACATGGATAAACTGTAACGCAAAGGCTAATTCAATGAAGAAACAATGTTTATTCAACAAGGCATGTTAATCCAAAAATACAAAGGATTGGTCTAAATTCCACAAGAATCATAAGGTATGCAGATTTTATCACCCATGACAATTATGTAAATGACCTTATATTGTCCATCAACAAACACTATATACATGAATAAACTATTTCAGTAAAAAAAGAGCACAAAGTCTAACTCAAGGGGAGTTGTTGCCATCAGTAGCAATAACATCCTACATCCCAAACAAAAAGCAACCATCCTCAATAAGCAATTTTTATCAGTTTTCAGCCAGGAAGACTCAAATTTCAATTTTCTTACTCTTATTGACATTCACTATTCTCTGATACAACCATCATTACTAAATGAGTTTTAAAATTTCTTCAGAACCTAAAAACTTAGAATGCAATGAGACCTGAAGACATCTCAGCTAAGTTTGTCAAATCTACAGTAGATACTACTGACTTTAATATTTCAAGCCAGCATTCAATAGGGAACTGTTCCTGTTAATGTAAAAATTTCCCATACACAAAAATGGGGCCAAAACTCAATCCTCAAATTATTACCATGTTGCTAACTTCAATTGATAGTAAAGTATTTAAACACATATTCTTTGGAAATATCATCAATCACCTAAAAAAATCTTTAACACCAACATAACAAGGCTTCCAATCAAGAAGATGAACAGAATCTCAAGAAATATCAATAATGAACCCCAAACTGACTATATACCAGCCTGTACTTTAGTAAACAATAATTATAGACATGGCAGTCATTTCATTAACTGGAATAGTTTATTATTTATTAAGCAACTCAAAGATTGATGCGTCGTGGACACTTCTCTGGTACAATCAATATATCGTAGTGATATAGGAACCCTTTGGGCATTTTGATCTCGAAGTGATTGGCCTTTAGTGATATAGTCCTACCCTCAGTGCCCTTGTTGGGCCTGACATTTAATTTTACTTATATATATATATATTGTGCTAATATTATTTTTAGTAAATACTTATTTCTATATATAGCTGTAAAAAAATATATTTGCCATATTTGTAATAGATAAAAGACTTTTATATAAACACCATATTTTAACCTAAGTTGCATATTTTCAGTACAGAACCTTTGGTTAAAATCTTTATTTTAGTAAACCGGTAAATTTTATGAAGTGGATATTGGTATGACTAGTTTAATTTCAAATAATAAACTGATAATGCTTTAAAAAAGGAATTTTGTTTAATTAATAAATAGGTTGTAATAAGTTAACATAATATAATCCAGAGATATACAGCTATAAATTAAAATTTCATATCAATACCTCAAATATGTAAAATTATTTGTATGCACAGTGGAAAATAGTTAATTAGATTCAGGTATAAAATATATTAATTAATATAGATTATAAATGTAATATGTCATATACTAAGTTTCCTTTTAGTGGCCAAAACACTTTTACATATTGGTTTAACCTTTTTTTTATAGTCTTATGGGACAGCAAAGTTACCTTTTAAAACGGCTATATAAATTCAAATGTGTTAGTTAGTATCCTTATTGTGTCCTAATTGGTTAATTATTTTAGAGTCATTTATAATAGCAACTAATATGGTGTGACACATTCAATTAGCCTCTTATGATGATTTATATATATATAATAGGAATACCATTTGACCTATATACTTGAATACAATTCAATATTTTGCATGTTTATCAGTTATATGAGAATATATGTTTACTGTATTTCATATAGGATATTCTTTAAAATTACTATAACTAGGTATACAGTTATATAGGTAAAACTGTACTATAAAATTATATTATACTACAATTGAAATATCTTTTGATGATAAAAAAAGTGAATATATTTTAAACCAATGTTATATGTTTGCTATTTATTGATATTTGTATTCTTATTGTCTGCTAAATAGACAATTTTATCAACAAATATTATATTTGTAGTGAAGGCTCTTATAATATATATAATAGTATACAAATATTTTATGTATATATGTATATTTATATTTAAAAAAATCTAAATTTAAATACAAAAATCTATTTATATATAAGCTATATACAGATTTACCTAATCTCTATACATATAACTTTTTATTATTGACATTTGAGAATATTATGTAACTAATCTTAATAACAGCTGTATTTCTAGCTGTGTTGTGTTTATACATAATTTTGATTGTCAGTTCAGAGTTTCAATTTCATAGACTGTCAACTTTCATAAACAATATTTTTGGGAAGCCTAAAATAAAATAAATGTAAAATTTTGTAAAAATCGATTTTTTTTGCATTACTATAGGGTGTTGTTGGAAGAGCTCTGATGCATGAATGGTGCTGGTATAAGTGATATAAGTATATCTGTATAAGTGATAATCTGGCTTCGCACTTATAACCCTAATCACTATAATAACACAAAGGAAAATCCATCTAAGTTCATGATGTTTGATTTGTTGAAATCCGATCATATATAATTTTGTTGTCATGCTTTGACATTTAGTTCTACAGTAGCATGGTCATTGATAATACAATTTGAGAGATACGGTCACATATTCTCTGGCAAAAACAAATTGACAGTATTAGATTCACTCCCTGCACAGGACAGTTGAGCTTCATTGAGATCATTGGTGAAAATCTTCAGACCACATAGTAAAATGAAATGACTTGAAGCCTATTATCTACCACAGGAAAACCCTTATTCCATCTGGGAGTTTTATCTAATCTATATAATGGAAGGATTAGACAAAAGAGATGATAAAGACAAAAGTGATTGCATTGAATCCGGATCACTAGAATCTAATGAAGACATAGCTATATAAGTATACAAATAAGTAGTATGTGTATAAGATATACTGAATACTATATGACATTGTACAATAAGGAATACTTATACAATAATAAAACACTAAAATACTAAATAGTATATATAACAATATATATCATATATATTATATATAGCATAGTATTAATAATATAGTAGAAATAGTAGGTATAAATATAGTATAAAACTGTAATATAGAATAATATATAATTGAATTGAAACCAGTAGAAAACCAGTTGAAAACTTGAGCAGAGAATTTGTAAATGAAAATAATATTCAGTGATATGGTTATATACATTTATATTGTTGCCTGTTTTTCATTAGCCAATCAAAACCTTTCAATTTAGTTAGTGTGTCTCTCAGCTTATTCCTCTTGACCAGTCCAATTTCGATCCCCTTTGGACAGTGTGTTTGTCCAATGGATATCAGACAAAGGTATTTGACACTCCCCCAGCAGTCTATGTAAACGATTTTATAAGCAATTAGAAGAAAACTATTTTTAGAAACTCATTACTGTATATGTTATATGAAAATCGTAATGTTTGCAATCCCAGTCATGTGAAGTAACTTTTAATTGTTGCAAAAGTTTCAACACCCATCAGCAAAAGGTTAATATTAATTTATTCTTAGAGTCTGAAGGGTGATCATGAGGGCTCATAAAAAGGTGTTCAGAAGATGTACTCATTGAACCATCATAATCGAAGTGCTAATAAACATAGAATTCCATCTTTACTATAAATATATCAGGCTACATGTGTTTTGGTTTGTGGAAACAAAATTGATGTGTCTGCATCAATGAGACATACCCCCATGAGATTTGAAAGCATTTAAACTGAAGGAATATGCATGTGTGAGAAATTGCCAAGGATGTGAATGCAATTAATATAACTGGAAGAATGTGGTAGTGGGGAACATGTATATATAATTTAAATATTATTATATACCTACATTAATATAAATGGACTGTGAATACCAATTTGATCAAAATTTATATGATTTATATTTTTTTAAAGATATGTATACATGTATTTTTCATGATTTTTCATTAAAATATTTAATTGAATTATTTGAGCAAATATATATTTAGTAACTATTTCATAATATATTAAGTAATGATACCTTTGCAATAAATTAATACAGAATAATTGTAATAAAATTCCAGGACTTTTCCAGGATTTCCAGGAAAAATTATTCAAAATTCCAGGATCCTTTTTTTTCCATATTTTTTTTGTACAACCCTTTGTAGCAGTGTATTTCTATATTTTTAATAAGAATGAAAGCCTGTTACACATTAAAAAGAATATAAGATAACTTATTAATGAACTTATGCTTATAAGAGTTAAAAACAACAAGGAAATGTTAAAGTATTAATATAAATTGTATATAACAAAACACAATAGTATATGCTGACTAAATCATTGAAGTATAATGGTGCCTTAAGAAAAAAGAAAAATAATGCATTACTTTTAATTTCATAAAATGCAAACTATTAAAATATCAGGTAGTTATGTTAGTGACATAGTGCAAATTTGGATGGTTCACAAACTGGCCAGATGGAGTAAAAATCCATGGTCCATCTGGCCAGTTCCCAAACCATCCAACAAAATAAGAATACTACAACTCAATTACCTATGGAAGAAATTGGAAACAATCATTTACAAATTAAAGATTTATGTTTTTAAAATTAAAGTGTCAGTTAAACAAACTCATAAATAAGATTGTTGGTTTTTAATTTATGTTGGCTTTAACTTATGTCAATCTGATATTATAATATCCATCAATATATGATTCAAATCAAACTGTTTGATAAAGTTATACTTCAAATTAATTGTTTACAGTACTAGTTAGAGGGAATAACTTATAGGGAGAATATAAGTATGTATTTTTTTTACTCCATAATAATTCCTGATTCATCTGGACAGATCATGAATAAGTACAATACATACACAACATAGTTAGAGGGAATAACTAAGTGGAGAATATAAGTATTTATTTTTTACTTTGTAATTTGATTGATAATAATTCCTGATCTATCCAGACAGATTGATCTAGAATGTTAAACAGTATTTCTAGTTGCATTAAATATTACATTTAAAAGTATGTGCTCAGTTATTATAAAATATTTTTAATTACTTTATCATTATATTATTATCATTTCTGATACTGTCTAGATGGATTAAGAATGTTTGACAAAAATGCACATCAATTGAAGTATTATTGTCATTGTTTATGAACTATTAAACTATTTCATATTGCATGTAATAAATATATATGTAGGTCTATAAATGTCTTAATTGCTTTTAACAAAATTCTAGATCCGTCTGACGGATCAAGAATGTTTAATGAAAAGTATGGTTTATGTGAAAAAATATATGTTTAAAGATAATAATTTAATAACAATTAAATTTTTATATTGCCCTATATATGTTAATTCTGTCTAATTAGGGTATATATTTGTCAATACTGTTGTCAACATTAGGCATAATTGCACTGTACTTAACTGTTTATAATATATAAAATTTGCATTTCAAAATTTGTTCAAATTGTTATTATCACTTTGGTAATTTTTTTTAATTAAACAGTAATGTTATTCCAGATCTGTTGAGTAATAATTTTATTCTTACTTTGTCCATATGGTTCACAAACCATCGGATGGAGCATGGATTTTTACTCCATCTGGCTGGTATACAAACCATAAAAATTTGCACTCCGTCACTAATAGTTATACTGAAATGATGAAATATATTTGTGAAAAAATATATATACTAGGCAACATAATGAAATTCCATGATAATAACATTTTTAAAGTATTTTTTTTAAATTTCAAGATTTCCAGGTCTATTTCTAAATTTCATGACTTTTTCAGGATTTCCAGGATCTATATGAACCCTAAATTAGTGTTATAATAAGAATTAATGAGCACTTAAAAAGGGAGTATCTGCCATTATTATACTTTATGCAATCAATATTTTATGATGGCTCTCTAAAACCTGCACATAATGAGGGCTCCATAAAAGTATTGAATTTTAGTTCCCTTGAACATTACCTACTTAATGAGCTTTAATATGTTCATGAGCTGTCTCTTAAGCAACCTCCTGACTAGTTGTATTAATAGCAGTTTATTTATTATCACCTGATTAAATTTTAGGTAATTTAGAAGAATTTTATAAAATGTGTGCAATATAGTAAATAATTAATACAGTATGCACGTTTTTATAAAAAAAATTATCACTATACTTATAAAATTCTTATACTATAGGCTTTAAGTTTGAATGTCTTTGGTAAATTTAGAAACATCAGTGAGAATTGCCTCTAGTTATTGGCTCTAGAAGGGAAATTTTTCAGTTATTGCCAAGATCAAATATATGAACAGACAGGAAATAGTTAAAATGTTAGGTGTGCAATTGCCATTGAAAAAAGACAAGCCTCTAGTGCAGTGATTTAAAATATATGAATGCAAACTGAATAATTAATCAATATAAAAAAACTGTAGTATAAAATTATATAGAAAAATATTATGCTCACCATGAATAACAATAGTGAACCGCTATTGACAGCATATATGCTTTAATATGCTCAGGTTCAACACTCCTTACAATTGGTCTTGTTCGGACCATGCTTTCATTTTCTGTTTTCTTTTTTAAACTTGCATTTAAATTCGTTAAAAACTCCATTTCCTCCAATTTCATAATTTTTATAATATAATTTTAATTTAACATGTGCTCATTGAAGTTAAAATTTATCAGCAGAAGCTATATTTATACTATTATTTTTTTTTTAAATCCAAAAATATAAATTTTTATTTAAATTTAGCGGTATTAATTATTAATAATTTTGAAACCATTTGAAATAGTAGAACAAAACTTTTAATCTAGACTAAGACAAAATATTTCTGTTTACATTTATTTAATATATATTTAGAATTTTTTGCAACCTTGTGAAAATTGTGTGACCTTTTCGTATTTATTTAATTCCAAATAATAGATAAATTATCTACAAATTCGATTTTCTTTGACAAATAAAAGAGAACATTTTGAAACATTTTTGTGGTTCGTATATACCTATATACCTATATATACCCCCATGCCCTCCCTGCATACACTTATATAAAAATCTATAGGATATGAATAATTTTAATATATACTGTACTGAATCGTAATTATATTCATTACACCAAGTCCATACTATATGCCCTTTACAATGCGTTTTTCGTGAAACTGGATTTAGTGAATATTATAATTCATTGTGGTTTTACTGTGGTTTTTTCGTGATCCTGCAGTTCCAGCACAAAAAAAGCATGAAACTTTAGTTTCACAAAAAAACACGCGGAAAGTGGCATGAAACAGCATATATAGTTTGGACTCGTGGTTTTGCTAAAATAAAATAAAAATATTATGGGATTATATATAGCCCGCCGATATCTAAAAATATTTTTTTTCAAGAACTCTATAAGCCCACATTTTTTAACATTCCAACAGCTCAGAAGCTTCTCGACTGACGACACAGCCAGCGAACACTCTAATTGTATTAAGCTAATTAATACATTTAATTTATTTCATAATCATTAAATTACCAATCGATACTATAATTTGTCAATATATATATATATATATATATGAACATATATATAATTCTGTTTACTATTGGCAGCTAAACAAATATGCATTCATTACTCGATAGAGAATTAATTGTGAACACAGGAATATATTTATTAATTTAAAATTAACATCTAACCTGATATGAAACATAGTTAGAAATAAACTGCGTTATTATTATGTTAAATTACAACCAGAGAAAAATACATAGATAACTTAGTAAGCTTAGCAAATTTTTGTATAGACTTACAAACTACTTAACAAATTATCCAAGTTTTATCGTGGCGCTTACAAACTACTTAAATTTTAGCAAATTATCCAAATTTTATCGTGGCGCTTACAAACTACTTACAAAAATAAGTACCTGGCAAAATAGTTAAAAAGAAGTTATATTAAATCCTTTTTTTCTAATTATACTACTTTACAAAATTTGGCGAAATATAAATTTATTTACTACTTGGACTTATTTTCGGTACACACATGAATGTTACTTATATTAAAAAACTAAAATATTATACCCGCATTCAATTAAAATGTTTTCGTTAAAAAGTCCTTACAAAGTCGTTACAAACTGAGAAATACTCAAAACAGCAATTTTATTGTGTAGAACAGAACACGTATCATGAATTATAAAATTTTATCTCCAGATAAAATTGAGTTAATATTGATGACCTTTTTCGATAAAAAATCCGCAACGATGAGAGAAAAATGTCCCCCAATTAGGCATACGGCAAATACACACTGAACTGATCCCTGTAAACAAGATATTTACATTACTAAGTAATAAATTTATACACACGTTTATTTATACTGGGTGTTCCATAAGTCACGCATCATATAAGAAAAAATAACATAGCTATTATTAGTTCTTCGTATATTGTTATAATAATTATCATGATGGGTAACATATGTCAATAAACATTTGTACCGGCCTTTGGTGAGTGACTTATATGAAACACTCTGTACATAAGACATTTGAGAGACAAATCCAATTTACAGTTTGTTCAAAATGTTCCATTTGGATTTTTAAAGTGCAGTAGAATTTCGCCTACATCGATAATTCGTCTATAACGACACAACGCAATTCGTATAAACGAACACATAATACATATAGTAGTCGTGATTAATGCTAAAAAGATTTAAGCTTATTATGAATTTACGGATGAAAAAAATTAAAACAGATGAAAATAAATTATAAAAATGCACATACATTAAATTTTGACTTCATTTCCTCCGTTTCATCTACTCCATCCAAAATGATGGTTGTTTCATGCGAAGATAACACTTTGACAAATTTTCCGTGCATTTAGACAGTGCCAATGCATCCAAGTATGCCACAATAATCTGACAGAGGTAAGGGTAAAACAAAAATATATCGTTGGATCTCTTAATGTACAAGTCATTTTCGATCTTAACTTCACCTGTTCCTCAAGCCATGCATTCTTTGTAATTAATGATTGACGCATAAAACGACAAATCTGGAATTTTCCAACAGGCACTTTCTCCCTCCGTGGCAGCCTGAAACACACTCCTTCTTCATTTTGTGGCATCAACATGAATCATTGTGACAATTTTTGATACAATTGCACTTGCGCATAGAAACTCCGGGATTCTCTAAACGAAAAGCTTCTCTCACGGACAATACCGGTGACTTTTGCCAGTCATCCAAAACTAAGCCTGCCACAACACCATCGAATCTTTGTAATTCCCCCGTGTCCAGAAGGTGTTTTAATACACCGTGAATTGTTCGAATTCGATAGTGTCCGTATTTTTCCTAATAAAGAAAATATACAATTTTAATATATATTTTAAAGGAATTCTAAGATAAGATACGTTTATTTTGAATTATAGTACTCAAATGGGAATAGGGAGTACTTTTTTTGTGTCATGTATTTTTTAATAAAAATGAATTACTTTAATTTATTTCCGGGTACATAATTATTATCTGATTAACTAAAAATACGTACATATAAATGCGTATCTAAATGTAAGCAGATAGCGAACGCATAAATTCAAAAATTATTCCTAATTTAGTTTTTATGATATATTTATTATATATAAATATATATTAAATATGCGTTAACCTGACTTAATATAAAATGAAATGTATTGTAATAGGTAAGCAATAAGAAACAACTATACAGATATAGCAAATTCGAATAACTAATAACATATGAAACTAGTCCAAATGTTGCAAAAAAATTCCCTGTTTAATGCTCATCAAGACATAATATATATGTTGCATCCGGTTAACGAATTCGTACGGTTCGCGAACCGTACGTACAGTTGGCGAATAATGGGTAATTTAATTACCCAATTAAATTATACAACTATGTTTGTCTTGTTTGCTGTAAATGAACAGAAATATGCCTTTTTAGAGCACATAAGTGAAACAACCCGTTTTGAATTTTAAAACGCTAGCTATAACAACAGGGTCAAAAAATTCGCAAACCGTACGTACCGTTGGCGAATAATTGGGAATTATGCAACTATATTTGTCTCATTTTTTGTGCATAAACAAAATATTAATAAAATATTTCTTAAAATAAAATATTTTTATATATAAAAATTTAATTATTCCAATATTTAATTTAATATAAAAATGTTCGTGCTGAAACATTTATTATAAAAAACATTGTTTTATTTTACCTTCGCACAATATTGGATGACTTATATTGACTATATTAACCTTTACAAAATGTTTGACCGGTCTATTCGAACAAATGATGT
>JAUZNC010058161.1:0-11709 GCA_034780395.1 Vannuccia rotundouncinata | reverse complement strand
AGCCAGATAGGTCACGTGAATCTCTCGACCAATCAGAAGACGAATTGGTTAGGATATGCTCCTTTCCTACTACTTATTTGGTTATAGTTATTTCATTTTAATAAAATGGCCTAAACTAAGTATGAATGTACTTTCTTATCATTGGGCTATGTTATGATAAGCATGCATTGTATGGATATATTCTTTTGTAGGTATACACACATTAGTACATTTTTGACCAAATTCCGTAATGTTAATCATAACAAAAAATTCATTTACAATACATTATATATTTTGTTTATTACCTTTTTTGTCAATCTGTTACAGCTGTATTACTCGAATTTTATTATATTGATAGCAAAATGTAACTTCATTACAATATTTTCATTCAATCTACAATTCAGAAATGGATGAAATCACAGAATCAGACGTTCCTGAAATAAGTCGAACTAAAAAAATCAAACGTGGTGTTGTCTACTTATCTACAGTGCCAAGTGGAATGACTGTCTCTCAGATTCATGATCTTCTTGAGAAGTTTGGAGAAATAGGTCGGATTTTCCTCCGACCAGATCCCAAATCAATGAAGAGGAAAGTTCGTCTTTATGAAGAAGGCTGGGCTGAATACCTCAATTATAAGCATGCCAAGAGAACAGCACAATGTATGAACTGTACCGAAGTTCCAGGAAAGGTAGAGCTTCCATAATCACGTTTTGTTAAAATAGTAAAAAATTGTTTGTTTTTAATTAAATCGTTTTGTCATTTTATTCTATAAGCCAACAATGAAATCTTATTGACTAGTAGAATTTTTATTTATAGAGGTTAACTTATATTGTAGTATATAATTGGTGAGTGACATCCAAAACTTGTTAATTTGTGAATTTTGATCTCATTATACAGTTCAATAAAGGCTATTTCGTTTTTATTTGTGTAACTAGGTATTTTTTAATTTTATGTATTTGTACATTGTTGCATTTATATATGTATTTATAAGTACACTAATGAGTGATATGAAGTTTCCGAAGTAGAAAAAATGTGACATCCTTCAATATTTTTTTAAAATAATTAAAATTGTTAGTATTCATTCTATTTTTAATATCTAATTGATGTTAATAGGTTAGTCTAATTATTGTTGTTTTAGCCTTAATTTTTTAATTATAAATTAACTACACAACTAGTACAACGTAAATGAAATATATAATTTCTGTGGGTCCGTGCTTATGAATCTGCGGTTATATCGATGTATTATATTCAACTTCCTGTTAGAACAAACGTTGGAGTGGAACTCTATGGAACATGCGCTATCTTGATCATTTCGATTGGGAGGACATCAACCGGGTGGAACGGGAGGAACAAGCCGGCAGACTTCTTCAAAAGCAATCTGACATATTAGTGGGCAAGAAAGTTGCCCGTCAGTTCAAGGAATCGCTGGCTCAGTCCAAACTTGAAGAACGTTTGAAGGCGCGTCGAGGAGCTAACTTCAGAGAACGCCAAGAAAAAACATTTAAGCAGAAAATTCCTGAAGAGAAACGTAAATCAGCCGCTCATCAGGACTCCTTAAAGGCTGTAAATAACTCTCAGTTTATGATGTCTTTGTTAGGTGGACCCAAATAGAGTTATTGCTTTATTCTGTCGATTGTATATATGAATTGATTAGTTTAACTTTTGTAAATTGAAGTACGTAATTATACTATTTTTTGATTTATAATAAATTATTGTTGCGTTCTTTAATTTTTTGGGTTGAAAACTAGTGATTCTATTTTCTGAAATTTAGGATTACAATTCAAAAAATTTTAGTCAATGGACAGGTTAAAAAATTGTCGGTTAGTCAATTTTTCAAACAATTTTTATTAATCGAATAGATATGTTTCTTTCATCAAAATGCAATTCTTCATAAATTACATATTAGTTGCATATAAATGTCAGCATAAATTATAATGTCAACCTTAATCAATAAATTTCTAATATCGATGATTATTTATATATTATTGTTGGGTGCGAAGATTAAGCGGAGCTAAATGACAAGAGAGATAAATGAAGGAATTGGTGAAAATACAGTGAGTGAAAGAACATATGAGAAATGGGTAAAGCAATTTAATCAAGAAGAATTCGATGTGCATGACAAAGAAAGAAGTGGAAGGCCTTATAGCTTAAATATTAATGATGATATAAAAGACTATTTGCAGAACTTTCCTCGACTATGTACTTAAGAAATCGCAGCGGCTATGATATTTTAAATTCCGCAGAATTCGCATATTCAACGAACTTCTAGTTCGATTTGGAAATTACAATTTTTTGACTAGATTAAAAAAATATCGACAAAACTTGGATTAATTGGCGAAACGTAGGTACGTTTAATCAGATAAGGTGTTGGACTGGAGAAGATATTGCGAGAGTATGAAACGTTTCACGATCTTCAACACCCAAAAAGAAAATGGCGGTTTTTTTTCTGGGACTGCAAAGGCGTAATTTATTGGTGTATTCTTGAGCAGGGTTAGACAATGACATCAGACATTTAAACTGCACATTAATATACAAGCTAGTATGCAAAACAAACGAAGGCGGTCATTTGATTCACCGAATCATGGTTTCCAACTACCACAGGATAACGCCCGTCCTCATATACTGCTATAGAGCCTATGCAGAAAAATTACATAACATTGTTCTGCCTTCCATACCATGATATCCTATAGAAAATATAGGAGCATTAATAATAAATGCATTTATAATTTGGGGCTATTCAAGTATTACGTACGCACAAAAAGAGGGTTTATTAAATGCGTACAAGGGGGGGGGGGGGGTTCTGATGTACCATATACGCATTCCAAAAATGTTTTGCTCCGTATTTGCAGTTTACATATTAGATGAACAAAGCTTCGGTATCAATTTCCAAAGAAACCGCTTAAAGAAGAGTCATATACTTTTCTGACGCATTGAACATTAGCAACCTCACTAATCGATCTATCTATAGTATATACATGTATAAATTTTGAGATTTCCTGTTCATTATTCAAAATTCGCGCACATTATTATATATCTAATATTGCGAATTATGCGTACTAGCGTACAGGTGGGAGGGGTTTAATTGATTAAAATTTTGCGTACGTAATACTTGAATGGTCCCCTTCCATGAACTTCGTATTGATATATATATATTCTTTTTACTCACTCTTATATTCTTCGATTTAGCCAGAGTTAATTTAGACTGTATGGAGTAGAAAGGGAACAATCAATACATTTTAATTATTTTTTCTATAATCCCCCCAAATTGTTGTGGTTTTAACGTTAGTATAAACAATTTCTATGATTTACCCACAATTAAAATGTCGAATTAGTTTCTTAAAGCAATTCTATATTAAAAAATATTTTTTTCGATTGGCTAAAACTATCAATTTGAGACATTGATTGACTTAACCATATAGAGTAAGCGGGTACTCTATGGACTCAACTATCAGTTTTTATACTTAATTTATATGATTTTCAAAAATTAACACATTATGAGGCCTCACACCTTAGTAACTACTTGAAACTTTGTAATTACATACAGAATACATCTCCCAAAAATGTATAACAGCGCAATCTAACCTTTAAAAAGAAAATATACTTGTATTGCAATTCAAAGACTGTTGCTGACATACTGACAATCTTCTTTACTTAATTGCTATAACAACACACATTTTCATTACTATATAATATATTACGACATTTCAAATTAAGCAATAATTTACATCAATTTTGTATTGTATAGACGTAGACGTACATAAGTAAATAAAATTAAGTCGCAAAAGAAGCAATGTCATTAAAAAAAACTAATATTCAAATATGTCAGAGCTCTATATTATAAATATAATTATCCCTTAATACGACAAACTAAAAAATATATAATCTAAACTTTTTGTTAAGTCAAATGTTAAAAAATCTGGATCGGTGCTATAAATTCTATATATTTTAAAATAAACAATGTAAAAAACTTAATATGTAGTTAACCCCTTTGATAAATTATATATTTATAAAAGCGGTTATAGTAAAAAAAACTTTGATTCCAGGTCATTAACGAAATCTTTGTTCAGCATTAAACAATTTTCTAAAAAACAGAGAATGTTGAAGTTAAACTTTTCCGTATGATACCTAATTGTGTCAGTCTTTATGTACAATAGTAGAATGAAAGTAATTGCCAAAATACAATGCTGTAGTCAATCACAAAATATGACTTAAATGATCAAATAATGTTTCATAAATCCGTCAATGAAGAGTGCAGTGAGTAAATTCAAATCCACTGTTCACTTGGCATCATAGCAATATCAATTATCCGCCAAGCGGCCCATGGATTGAGCTCGTTCTGGTCTCGACAGAGTGCCCAAACATGTGTCACTCGGTATATCTTGCTTTCGTCCCCTTCTATCACTTTGCCTTCTTTGTTGCGGACAACACTGATCTGTTGCGCTGTGAAACTAATCACCAATACAGGGCCTTGTTCCATCAACTTACCCGCACTTATCTGAAATATGTTTTGGAACTTTGTGAAAATAGATTATATATTAAATTAGAGTCCTGATAATCATAACAGTTCTCAAGAAGTGGAACTAAAAACATTTCATCAAAAACTGACATGTTAGATATTTATTATTAGAATGATTATTGAAGCATAAGGTGACACTAAGGACCTTCGTAAATCCAAAATCGACAGGACAACAAATAATAGATAAGGAGTGTGTTTACCATCATTAATCGAATAAAATTGTTGTAAAATATCGCAACAAGAAAGGTCAACATTTACAAAGGTACAAATATAAATGCACACGCAACAATAGAATTAAAATTTAATCTTGAAAATAATATTCACGAAATTTAATCAAAAATACTACTAATTTATCATGAGGAAGAATAGAATTTCTTTAAATTCAAATGTTATACATAATTTATAAAGTCAATGTTAACAGTGCAGTATATAATAATAATAATAATAATCGATGTATAGAGAAAATGGGAATCACAAGTAATTATATCTTTACAAGGTTACCATGGCTAAAATGAGCATGTTACGCAATGTGAAAAAGGTACAACCGTAGAACAGATTAAATACAAAAAAGGTAAAGAAAACGATATCAAAGATATCATGTTCAAAATATTTTATTTTAAAGCTACAAGATTAAAACATTGATATTTATACTGGAAAGATTTAAAACGGAGTTGGAACAAACTCACATCTATGTTGTGAACATCGAGAACTCTAGAGTCTTGATGGCATCCCATGGCTAACGCTTGACGTATTGGCTGGGCTAGAACATTAAATGGCTGAAAATAATCAAGATGACACAGACTTTAAAGATGTATTTACTAAATAATAGAAAATAATATCAAATAGATAAAAAACTTCTTCTAATACGATGTAATAAAGATTATTTTATTAGTAGATTCCAACTGTAAATAACTACCGTAATCAGTCATAAATGTGCTGGTTTTAATTCAAAGATAGTCATGTTTAATTATAAACAAATCAGGGTTAATAGTATTTCTCAGGACTATTTTCCCTGACAATTCACTACCAATTTCCCTGACATTTTTCTAACTTTTTATATAGAAAATGAATAAAAACAATGGGTAAACATGTAACTATTTTGAATAAATTTCAATATAAAAATGATTGTGTACAATATGCAGGTTTAGTTATCATTTATTAATCTTGTCTTTCAAACAAGCAATATCTCTATACTGTTGCTCAAGTTTTTCTTGCAATCTCCTTCTCTTTTAATTCGACCAATTCGATTTTTTTTACACTTGCTCATAAAAAGAGAACATAGTACATTTTTGTGCTTATAAAAAATGTAGCAGTTTCAAAAAAAATTTAGTTGTCAAAAATCTCAAATTCCCTGACTGCTATGAACCCTGATAAATACTCCATTTATGGCAATAAAACCTACCGCTTCATAACACCAGTCCTCCAAAATCTTTAGATCTCCGCGTATGATCGCCTGCATAGTAGAAAAGACACTCACATATTTAGGAATCAATTAAATAATAGTACTAAAAGATTCTTCATACCTCTAGAACATTAGGGATTACGTCAAACTGACAGAACTTAATAAATGATTCTGAATTAAAACTGGGGTCCATCTTTGTGATTTCGTTGAGAACACTCTGTAGTTCGCTGTTGGAGACGACACTTCCTGGAATAAAATATTTGATGATGAAAGGAAGGAGTTTCTTGTAATGGTATTCCTTTGTAATTGCTATAAAGTGTATATTTAACGTATTAACATTATCACTTACCAAATAAACTGGATATTCTTTCAGTAACATACTTAGTAGATCGAGCGACAACGTTTTCACTTTCATCATATTGTGACTTCAAATCAAAGAATTCTGCAAAACAGCCATAGGTTCCAATAAAAGATATGTTACAGTAGATAATGAGATAACAAAACTCTCACTTTGCATGTAAGCATTGTTGTCTTTGAAGTTCTGCCATTGAGCTACCCACTCGGCATCTTTATGAAGGACTACCCCGGTAGCATCCCTTGAAGTAAAATAATAGATTAAAAACAATAAATATTTTAGAGAAAATTTTATTTGAATGAATATCTCTTACGCAGAATTAATTAAAAACAAAATTTCATTTTTATTTCAAAAATACTTCCGAATGCAAAATTAATTCGTCGGAAACATTCAAGTCTTTCCTACAAATTACTTAGGCTCAACTAATCGATAAACATTAGTGGTAAGCAGGAAATCACATTTTTAAAACAATAAAGTTGAAAATAACACTAATTATTATTAAAACTAGAATGAGATTATTATAAATTAATAGTGTCACAAAAAAGTGTAAACGAAATATTAAGGATTTCAGAAAAAACTATAATTAATGTTATACAAATAATTATTATAGATTTAAGAATAATTACTCATTGGCTTCTACAACGCGTCGTTCAGCTTTTCCGGCAAGTTCAAATCTTGTTCTTAAAGTAGCTGAAAGAAAAACACAAAAACACACCTAACCGTAATAATGAAAGTGATTTTATAAATTATAAATGTTTATTGTTAGTGAAAAGCATCTTACTTGGAGCGCGATATATTTTTCCTCGATCAGATTCAAGTTCCTTTTCTATCAACTCAACACCCTGTTGAATAAAGCAAATTATAGAAATTAAAATATAGAGAAGATAAAGTAACTGCAACCACACAGAAATATTAGGAATGAATAGCTTGATCAGTAACTGGTAGTAATATATATATATTGTACAAAAAGGCGATCTCACAAAATGCAATAAAAGAAAATGTGTAGGAACGTGAAATATCAAATGAACGAGAACCCGAGACCAAATTGCAAATATTCGCTGGCTAATGGAAAACTAAATCGAGGCTTTTGACACTCAGAGCTTTTGATGAAAATTATGATTGGTCAAGGAGTTCTACAGGGTTGCTTTGCCTCTCCTTACTGCTTCAATACATATACTGAACAAATCATAATAACTGATAGCTGAACCGAAAAAGATATTGTGACCTAATAGATCAAGTTACAATAGCAAGTAAGAACTGGACTCTACCTGAAGGTTAAAAAATTCCAAGATAATGATAGTTGGTAATGAAGAGAAAGATTAGAAATTCAGTATAAATAGTGAAGATACTGTGGTTGTGAAAGATTTCATTTTGTTGGGCTTATTGTTCACAAAAAAAGGAGGGCTATCGAAGGAAATTCGAAGAAGAATAGGCATGGCGCAAAAAAACATGATAAGCCTGCGAAACATCTGGAATAGTCATGCTTTATAACGCCGGACGAAAATACGATTCGTAAACTCTTTGGTATTTCCTATAGCAACATAAGGCTGTGAAAGCAGGACTCTCAAAAAGGATAAGAAAAACAAAATCAAGATGCTAACCATAATTTGGAAAAGAAAACTAACGAAAATATGTTGAAAACAATCAAAGAACCCACCAGTATTCTAAGTCTTATTAACTGACAGTAGCTTGAATACTACAGATGCATCTGCTGCAGAAATTATGACAATCTAGAAAAGCAGACTATAGAAGGTGCGGTTGGAAGACAAAAAATGCAGTGGATTGATGAAATAAAAAATTTACAGGAACAACGACAAGAACATCTAAGCAACACGCACAGACCTGAGCGGAATGGCGAAAAACCTCATTGAGGTCCCCAAACGACGCGCCGTGCCATATTATGGACTGTCGATGACAACGTTACTTTATAATAAATACATTAAGCAAAATACCTCTTTTGCTTTTTGTAGAATGTCACTTTCTGATAACTGCTTGGCTGTTGAAGATACTGTGTCAGAAACTTTGCTGGCGGCTTTACCAACTTCTTTAAGACCTTTCTGGATCATTTCTTTCTTCTGTAGCTCATCCAACTCCTCATTCACTTTAGATTTTACCGATCCGTATGCTTTGCGTATTTTATCCGAAGTGTCCGTTCTAATTTCAGACTCTATTTTGCTCTGTTTAGAAAGAAATGTTTCAAAATTTATTTATCAAAAAAACTTTTAGACACGATATATTAAAAAATTAGTGGTGTTGTATTACATAAAGAGTATAAGGCAACTGAGGTTAATGTTATTGAGGAAAAAGGATACTAAGGTATTGATAAACAGATCTAGAAGTTGTACAATAATTCAAGAAAAATTATAGACATTTTGCGGACAACTTACATAATAATCTCTAACTTTTTGTAATTCTTCTGATTTTTCAATTTTTTCAGTCTCACTTCTGAATTTCTTAATATTTTCCTGAAAACGAAATAATTCTATAAAAAATACTATAAAAATAAAGTTATTTAAATAACATACCTTAAGCTGTTTGTCTCGATTGAATTCATCTTTCACCTTTTCTACAAAATCTTGAATAAAACTACGCCTTCCTGAGTAACATCTTTCCTGCTAGAAGAACATTGAATAGAAATCCAATACAAATGATTTAAATAACTCAAAATACACTTTACAGAAAACTATGTAAGCAGTAATTATCTCTTGCAATAATGAATTAATAATAGCTCATGACAATTTGGTATTTGACTCTAAAACTTTTAAGCAACTTAATATTATATGTTGTAAACACGAAATGAATGTTTACTTACACATTGTCGATATATTAACTGTCTGGAAAATAATTTTGAAGTTTGTATAAGTCGAAATGCCATTGCAAGAAATTACTGAAATTGAAAAAATATTATTTCTGTTAAATATAGAATTTGATAAATAAATAATGCAATAAGGAAATAACACCACAGTTCATAGCAGAGGATTGAAATTAATTTCCCTAACTATGATATCTATTTCCGGGTGCCCACACTAAATTGATAATAAAATTCGAATATATTGGAGTTTATATTGAGTATATTTCAAGTAAAAAAAGCCTGAAATATATTTTGCAACAAAAAGTCAGTAGGGGTTTAGCGAAAATTTTGAATTGGATTGGAAATACATACATAAGTACCTACATGAATAATAAGAACAATAAAACATTTATTTTTAAATTATACAAAATAAAAAATATCCCTGACTTTAACTTTCCATAAACTCTTTGCAGCAGATGAGTCCAAACGCTTCTCTTCAATAAACAGACCTACTACTATTGCAATTACTTTTCACATTAAATAAAATAGGAGAACTGATATTCAACCAAGTACCTAAGTGACTTTTTAAATTTTACATAATATAAATTTACAATGATATCATTTAATTTTCGAGTACATTATTCTATTTTGGAGGAGGATATTTGAGGACATTTTGAAAAATTTGAGTATTTTCAAGGTGTCCTCAAATTTTGAGTATGGGTGGCCACCCTGTTTATAAGATGCCAAAACCACAAAATTGCTTTGTAAATTATTTCAGATATATACAGAATATTTATTATATTAAGTGCAATTAAGTATATTATGTGCAATCTGTGAATAGATTTTGATTGAATTTCTTAAGAGGTATTGGGAATGATACAGGATACTATAAATACACTATATATATGCAGGCACAAATAACATCATAGTATATCCATCTAATAAATTTTGGATGTTTACATTCAAATGTTGATTGTAGAAATATAGTTTATGCAACAATTTTTTCTTCTTATGTGAGATTGGAGAGATTAGCATATGAGCACAATTAGATGTTAATATTTCAAAAAAATATCCATAAAAGCATATATATATATAATACATTGTAAAATATTTAAATATTCTACATTTATAATATTTTGTTACTTTAAAAAATTGTTTATAACAAAGTTAACTAATTGAAGTTTTATTTTATTATTATTTATGATTGAGGTGGTTAGCCACCACCCTGCTTTCAAAAATGGTGCCTTCTTCAGAGTAAAGTTGTACATTTCCACTTATAGGTCGCCCATCCCTTCACTGGAATAGATTAAGTTAAAAGTGTGGTTTAGGAATCAGTAGTAATAATACATTTACAAAAACACTAAACAAAATTTTAATACATAATTCTTAAATCACTTAAATCCTAAATGTTGTATACATGAGATTTTTGTTTATATTATATTTTCATATACATGTAAGGTTATAAAATGTTATTGAAAGGTTCAAAACTTTGAATAAAAATAATTTTATTTTCAATTAAGATAAAATTATATTATACATTATAGTCAGATTCAACCTGTACTCCTGTGATTTTGAAAACTCTCTTTGTGAAATACATAACATATTCCCAGCTATCATCCAAAAATATTTATTATAACTTGAGGACATGTGAAAATATATTTTTGATAAATTTCTAAAAGGTATGGAGGTATAATACAGAGATGGGATAAATACACCTATAACATCTATATAAGAGGTCCCAGAAAAAAGCAGTTCACTTTTAATTACCATTGAGTAATGCTAAAGTTAATACCACCTATACCTGCACCACACTACCCCTTAATTTTGCCAATATTGATATGGTCTCTGTAGGTCATCAAATTTTTTGAAATTAATAGACTGAATAATACAGGTACAACCTTATATTTTGTGATATGATTAGTTTAGTTATATAAGGAATGTAGTACCTTTCTCTTTTATAATACTCTTATAATAGTAATAATGAAATACAGAAAAGAAAAAGCCAACAAATGAAAAATAACTTAAAAATTGTTAATTAAATAAATTTTTTTGGTTGATGAATTTACTTTATACAAACAGTGTTGGTTTTAGTCAGAAACTATAACAGTAGGAATATGTCTTTGAACCTTTATTTTTCATTATATAGGTATGATTATGAAAATTCATTTCCTTCATGTACTCTAATATTATTCCCAAACTACCTGACCACCAATCAATCTTAACATTACATGACACAAATTTAGAGTGAACTCATGTTTTACAATCAGGATACCTTAAAACTGTGCATGCAGAACACATACCAGAGAGCCCATGACATGTATGTTTCTTTTCACCTTTCCTTAGGCTATCATTTAAACTTTGATTGTACAACTATTATTATGGCAAAAATTGTATTACTTATATGAGTTTGAAGATAAAAGAATAATTAAAGCAACACAATGTATTCATAAAAACATATTTAAATTTTTTTTTTGGAAAAATAGAAAAATCTATAATATAATGTGAAAAAAATAAAATATGATTTAACTTGACTTTAAAAATAATTTTATGACTTCTTAAATAACTATAAAAATTAATTTATCTCCTTTTACCTCTTCCTTACAGTCTTCAGGGACAGAAAAGTTACTTCCCAGAACTGTTATATAAATTCAAATTTGTTAGTTAGT
>JAUZNC010058160.1:0-11710 GCA_034780395.1 Vannuccia rotundouncinata | reverse complement strand
TGATCACGATTAGTATAAGATCAAGGACGTTCCAGAAACTCTAAAAGAATTTATTTTGACATGTTTGTTTAATTTTTTTTAATTTTGTATGATATCAACATAATTTGTTTACTTTAAAATACTCTTTGCCAAGTCGTCTGAGCTCCTTGATCTCCTTGATAATAAAGAAAAAGACAAAGCATGCAGCAAGTGCATCAACTGTAGCATAGAAGACTGTGTTAATTCCAAAGTAGCGATTTAGCCGAAGAGTATAAAACTTTGGATATTTGATCATGCCTAAAATAAAAATTAAATCATTTATGAGATATTAAAGAGGAGAAATACTTATATTATTGAATAATTTATTATTTTAGATCAACATCATTAATTCAATTTATTCAAAATATTTATTAAATAATTAATTAATATTCGAATTCTTAATATTTATAGTATGATCGGATAATGAAGTATTTTGATCGTATAATGAAGTATTGTGATCGTATAATGAAGTATTATGATCGTATAATGAAGTATTTTGATCGTATAATGAAGTATTTTGATCGTATAATGAAGTATTTTGATCGTATAATGAAGTATTTTGATCGTTTAATGAAGGGATTTAGATTTTTTCTTTATTAGTCATTAATATAAAATGCACAAAACACATTTCTCCGAATATGATTGTAGTCCTACCTCCTCCATTAAATATCTCGATAAGCATCATGGACGAAGTGTAGAGATTACTGCCTGGATTATATAATACAAATTCAAAGAAAATGCCTCGTGTAAAACTATCGATCCAGTTATTTTCCTTGAGGCCGGTCAGTACTTCATGAGCTTGACTTCTTGAGTTCTCAAGACGTGCCACGTAACCACCACCCCCGTAAGTGGCTAACTGACCCCAGTAGGGAAAGGCGTACATGTCCAGGGCACTGGTGAAGACCCAGGGATCGTGTTCATCTTTAGAAAATAATTAAAAGCGACATAAACTATTTCCTAAATAATAAATAAAAAAGTCTTAGAATTTAATACAAAATAATAGTCTGTTAAGTACTTTATGTTGTTCTTCTTTTTAAAATGTTATTATTAAAATTAAGGATTTAGCGGTATTTTTATACAGATAAGAACTCTCTGACACCCTCGACTATATTAAATATATTTTAGCAATTAGATTAAAACTTTGTTAATTTATAAATATTTAAAATGATTCTACCTTAATTTTTATTTAAAGGGAAAACAGTTCAATTTGTCAGTTTTACTGAAGTTATTTCTTTATTTTAACAAACCAGTTCTGTTTATTGTTTCTATCCATCCAGGAAGATAATTCTTTTCGTCTTCATCGAATAAGGCGTAATCCTGTCGACACCGTTTTATCAGGTTGGTCATTTCATGATGCACTTTGCAGTTTCCTTTGAATTATAGAAAATGGAAGTTAAACAGGTGATTATAGAAAATTGTGATTTTTAATAATATTAATTAATATCAGATACATGTATTTCCTATGTACCTACACTTTATCAAGAAATCAAAATGATCGAATTTGAAATTTATAATCAATAAGAAAAATAAATTGACTACGTTTTCTCATTTACAAAATAATGTTTATAATTAATAATAAAAAACGGTACTATTCTCCGAGGGACCGGCCTAACATAAGGGGCAGGCTGGACAATCGTTCACCCACTTTTTTCCATTATAGCCTTAAATGTGCCTTTCTGTAATTTTGTATATCCTGTGTATTTTACCTGGTTGTCACATTATTTAGCTGGATGATCAATTACTTGAGGAGAAGCTTTTGTCCAAATGTAGAGGACCACGCTACAATCAATGGAGCAAGGGACAAGTCTGGGCACATTAGCGGGGTAGCTATATACTCGAATTATGAATATACAACTAAAAGCCTTTGCTGATTATTGTGAAGCGCATTGTCTTAATTTACTCACGAAAGATAATTATAATTGGATGTAAAATTGTATCAGATGTCATGAATAACGATAAGTAAATATAGTCTTGTTGGCGACGAATACTGTCCTCGTCGGACCAATTGTGCTCTTTGAAAAATAACCCAATTCGTCCGTCGAATTGCCTTCCTGATAATAAAACACAATTCGTCCGACAAGGAGGTATTCGTCGGTTATTAAAGGTATTTATAAAGTTATCTTTACGAAAGCTCGTGTGTCTATTTTGTTTATCAAAAAATTTATTATTTAATCTCAAGTGGAATTGACACAATATGTATGTACGATTTGTCTAGTTCCATTATAAGTATAAGTAAACACTATTGTACGATATAAGATAATATAAAATGAGACTTTATTGCCAAGGATTAGAATTATGTACAATAACAGAAAAATATAAACAAAAACATATCGATATAAGCATACACATACAAGAGGTAAAGTACCTTATAACAGTTTGGTTATAGTGTACAAACCTTTTGTAAAAGGAAAAGATTAATTAATAATGACTATTCCAAAGAAAAATTGATTGTGGCACAAATGAATTAGTAATTATACTGATCCATTTGTGATATTAATTAACGTTTAAAAC
Organism: Vannuccia rotundouncinata; assembly: GCA_034780395.1. Lineage (NCBI taxonomy): Eukaryota > Metazoa > Platyhelminthes > Proseriata > Coelogynoporidae > Vannuccia > Vannuccia rotundouncinata. The sequence goes on along the minus strand of JAUZNC010058160.1, from coordinate 9,181 downwards.
AAATTATCCCTGAAAAAATATTTAAATATTTTATAGATAAGTTATACCTCCAGTTATGACCTCAATACTTCAATTGAGATTACATATTCGATCCAGATTAATAAAAATAGGCCCTCTAGCCCAAATATTTCTTGTTTTTGAATTAGACCAGTTCATATGAATCGTTTCGATTGTACTTGAGCATTAAGAAGCCTACACGTGAAACATTTTGTCTAACTTTTTCCATAATGAATAATTTTTAGTCTTCTTAATATAGTTGATGTAAAACTTGCAAATGTACATTATAATAAAATAGATGACTTGATTTCTTAACCATAGTTGAATTTATATAAGAATATGTTGGTTATATTTCAAAAAAAGTTTTCAGTTATTATAATTTTAGAATAGACTGAATTCATATTATTTTTAAAATAATTTTAAATTGAATTTTAAATTACGTTCACGAAAATGTATTGAAAAAATATCTTGAAATTTGTTATTTGATAACAATGACGTTATCTAAAAACTATTTCAATATTAGACAACCTAAACATTTATGATAGAGAAAGCTAACACCAACCTGGTTTTTGAATTCTCACTTGACGAATATTTGCGTGTCTAATTCTCAAAAGTTGAGGATCTGCCGTCCATTGCTTCTCCACAAGGTCACAATTAGGGTCTCCATTGTAACATTGAGTCGGAGGAAAAAGAGTTGGGATCATAGTGTCATTGATGTAGTCGTAGATTTCATTGTACAATTTGATCTTAAAGTAACACAAATCAGTTGATAGGTTGGGAATCGGCGCAAAGATACTATAATTCTCTTCATAATTAGTTTAATCTATCATTATTAACGAGGGACAAAAATGAAATAAATGAATGTTTAAATAATTGATATGGATAAAATATTTCTGTATTGCCAGTTAAGATATCTGTTATTTTCATTTTATAATTTCAAACTTTAATATTCATTTCATTTAAAATTTATTATTAATTTAAAAAAGTATAAATTTACAAATTTTTAAAAAATTTATTCATAATATATCGCATATTATTCTCATGATACATTTGGCTAAATTTCTTGATCTCCCAACAACAATATTTATTCTTTTTGACAATGTAAATGATACTATTTTTTTAGTAATCAAAAGTATTTGTAGGTTGTGTATCAAAAATCCTTTGATTGAATTTGCAAATGTTTTATTTGTTTTAAATGAATGAGTTGATGGGATACAATACTGACATGGAAAAATTAACAAACCTTTTGAAATGTTTTGATATTTGTTCGATTAATTCTATGTTCTCCTTTGAGGAATTTGTTAGTGACCGCTTGATTTTGAAGGAATGTTCGATAGTCTTGATTGGAATAAGTCATCATAGTTATTATAATGAGGAAGATGATGTAGAAGAAAACGTCCTTGAGAATTGCGTTCATTTCCAATTCTTTTTTTCTACAAATTTACATTAACAATTACATTTTAAAATTAATGGTAATATTCTTTTACTTATTTACAAATTGGTTTCTAAAAGTAGATTTTATCTTTTTTCTAAAATTTTATGTTTTAAAAAATAAGTTAATCAAATTTTTGTCTAAATGTTTTAATGTTCCATAAATTTATAGAAAGAAAACGAATCAATGTCTAAAAAACTACAGTTTACCGTTCAAGTCTACTCAATTCTAATAGATCCTGATCAGGTGGTGGAAATGCAACTTTCTTATTCTTCTGAAGTTCTGCAAAACGATTTGCGTTTCTCATGTCCTCAATTGTAGTCTCCTTGTGCAGAGGTTCCGTTCCCAAAAGCATCAATTCTTTGCTCACTTCATCGACGTCTTCTTCGGGAGTTTTGATGACGAGCGAATACACGAGAACAATACACATAATCTGAAGAAAAAGTTTTCTTAAAGTTATGATTTAACATTATTTAAAAAAATCAATTAAATAAATTAACTTTTTTAATTATAGAGCACAATTTTTGGATAACTATTTCGTCAAATAAAATTGGTTTTTTATTGTTTAGTTATTAAACGAATCTGATAGTCCGGTTGCCAAATCCACTTTTTTGGCTGAACCTGGAAATTTCATGCCAATTATTTTTTTTGATTGATTTTGGTAGCCCCGGGTTTTCTCTTTCAGAATCTGCCAAGTGAACTCCGGGTACCCTTGAGCGTTTTGAGAAATTCAAGATGGCGTCCAAGATGGCTGCCGTTTTAGATAACTCACTATAAATCAGTTAGTATTTGACCTAGGAAGATAATTTTGGTGTCTAACCATATGTTTTGAGGGGCAAGGAATCAGTTGAAACTATTTATTTGACTGGTTGGGGATTGCATTATAGGGAAATCCAATATGGCCGCCAATTTGGCTGCCGTATTACAAAATTAAAACAAAAACAAACAAATTCACTATTATATTACAGGGTGACATGAATGTGGTTGCCTGCGCAATCACTGATTCTATGGGAGAATCAAATACCTCTAAAAGGGATATTGAGTGTTTAGCTATCAGAACCTTCAATGCAGTAGGTTTACCAACCCCACAGCAGCATGCTACCGCATCACACCCAGTAAGGGCATGGGCTGGCAAGAGTTTATTCACAAAAGACACATGTTTCTCCTGACCACGGTTTTTCAAATGTCAATGACTGTTTGATCCTTAATTGGTGAATGCATGGTGATACGATTTTTCATGCTTCCAGCGTGATAATATTGAAGCAAGAGAATGAAAACGTCAGTGTCATCGGATATCACAGTTACATCACTCGTCCGAGCTGAGCTGGAGGCTTAATGGCTGTTGCATCTTGAGGCATTCAAACAAATGATTCCCTATTTCTTTGCCGCTGGTCATGTGCATTATTCGAGCTATGGGAGGTGCTTCCTAAGGGCAATGGAAGTTCTCCCAGAAGTAATAATAGTCCATGAAAGGGGAGCATGTGATGAGTCACCAGCGTGGGCTGTTGAATGGCCTGTTGAGTGACATGTTTATTGAAACAACTTTAATGAGATATGGCCATGCCCCAAATGGCATCAAAGGAAAAACCTTGAAACCGGATACACTCAAGGTCTGGGCATTGAGTCTTCATACATCTAGTACTGTGGAGGCTGCTCTGAATGAAATGATTGAAAACTCTAGAGATCAGGACAATGGACATAATGTGGAGGCTGCTCTGAATGAAATGATTGAAAACTCTAGAGATCAGGACAATGGACATAATGTGGAGGCTGCTCTGGATGAAATGATTGAAAACTCTAGAGATCAGGACAATGGACATAATGAAGAAAAGAAGACAGGGATAGAGAATGACAACAAGGACCGAGAAGCCATAAGGACGAAGTTTGAAAAATGTATCGATCCACTAGATCCCGACAAACATCCGGAGGATCTAATGAACATTGCAACTGGTCTACATGGAACCCCGGGAGTGAATGTGCAGGAGGCTGTGCAGAAAGGATTCGAACAGATGTGCGAATTTGGAGAAAAATTACCTGGTGGCTTACATGAAACAATTCACAAGACCGTGACTACAATGGTGGGAAGTACTCAAGTGTACGACATGAATGTAATCTACTCCAGGGTCATAAGTCTACAGGCTAGTGGGCTTTATGTAGATATCAATTATGTTCTGTCCTACGAATTGGCCCCAGTACCAACGTCTATGTTTGACACCACGGGAGAAATGAGAGCTGCAACATCAAAGTCTTTCTTAAAGCGACAGCTTCAGGTTGAGGTATCTGCTCGGACAACAGCAAGTGACACTTCAGTAGTTGTGATTGATGGTTTAGCACCACTCTGGGTGATTACTTGGCTTGCGGAGGGCACCACTACAGACTACGCAAACAACTTTAAACATGCCATTGCCAAGAGACTAAAAGTTGGAGACGTTCATCTAGTGTTCGATCGGTACTACGATTACAGTACTAAGAGTGTCACCAGAAGTGCTAGGGCCACTGGAGTTAGACGAGTCCACAAGCTGGAGTTGAACACCAAGTTACCACCTCAAAAGACTGTATTGACGGCGACCGAAACAAGAAACAGTTGATAAACCCGGTTGTCAAACTTCTGATTGAAGACGCGTCATTCCATGAATACACTCAAAGTTACAAGTTGATAGTGATTGGTAAGAACGCTGCCCCATTTTAGATCAGCCATGGTGGTGTAGTGATAAGGAGAGCGGACCTTTCAACTAGTCATGAGGAAGCGGGCAATATTATGTCCAACAGGTGATGCTGTCTGCTCGAAACAATGAAGAGAGTGATATATCTGTGATATCCGATGACACTGACGTTTTAATTCTCTTGCTTCATTATTATCACGCTGCAAGCATGAAAAATCGTATCACCATGGAATCACCAATTAAGGATCGAACTGTTTCTCCATTTGAAAAACCGTGGTCAGGAGAAGCATGTGCCTTTTGTGAATGAACTCTTGCCAGCCCATACTCTTACTGGGTGTGATGCGGTAGCCTGCTGCTGTTGTTGTTGTTGTTATACGTCGGGTCTCTTTTTTCGTTTGAAATTCTTCCACAGCCCCATGATCTTCTTGGGATGTTTGCATAGGTCAGCGGCCTTGTTAATATTGTTCTCGATTCTGAACATTCTTCGGCTTCCAACCCTATTCTTTTCCTGTAGCTGCCTATTTCGATCGATTATGCCTATCGCATGCTGCTGTGGGGTTGGTAAAGCTACTGCATTGAAGGTTCTGATAGCTAAACACTCAATATCCCTTTTCGAGGTAATTGATTCTCCCATAGAATCAGTGATTGCGCAGGCAACCACATTCACGTCACCCTGTTACGGTCAATATTCAATGTCCGAAACACGCTTGAGGGTATGGGCATCCAAAATGGGTCAGGCCTCCGCAGCACAACCAAATCTGTGTTCCCTTCCTCCTACTCGTGAGGCCTTTGAAGGGAATGTAAGAAGGGCCTATCACCAAGCCATGGTGTGGCGTTCACTGAAAGATAGCAATCCGCCTGAACTTAATGCAGAAATGTACAGATGAGTGAAAGACTCGAAACTGAGGACGCTCCAACAGGTTTCTCTTTCTGAAAATGTAGAACTAGCTCCAGAAGCTGTCATGCGTATGACCAGATGTGGATGCAAGAGTGACAACTCCTGCAGAACACGTGCTTGTAGCTGCATAAGGGACGGTTTGAAATGTACAATATTCTGTGCTTGTTATGCTACAGATTGCAAAATCAATCAAAAAAAAAACTTTGCATGAAATTTCCAGGTTCAGCCATACTTCTCCCGGACAATAAAACAATTTTAAGAAGATTGTTTAAAATCAAATTAGAAAAAATTGTAAACTGTAAAATTACTGTACGATTACTGTGAATACATAAGTTTATATTATCTAATCGATTATAATGTTATCAATGTTGTGCAAAAGTGTAGCAAAATCCATCAGAGATATCAAAAAAAGTTTACCTTAATCGGTTGAAATAGAAGAATCGACTGAATTAAACTGATGGAAATACTAGCAAGCCATTCTCCAGTTTTAACTTCCCCAAGTACTCCACCGAACTCAACCATTAAGAATGTTGTTGCACAAACACTCATGAAGCTCAAAATGTATCCGATTATGAAGGTCCACCAAGGCAGAGGGAAGATTCGACCGATGAAGCCTGCTAAATGTTGCTGTATTGAAAATTGGAATAACTTTTTATATTAACTTTTTAATGAGTAAATGCGTTACAAGTTTCTCATAAACATTATAGAGAAAATCAATGTAGTTACGGTTTATAGTATAATAGTTCTTAATAGTTATTTAATAACATTGGCCCTATTCGCCCCATTTTGAATTAAGGTTTGTAATTTTGTAGCCCTATACATTGCAAAAATAACAAAGAGTAGTTGCGTAAGTTATTTGATTAGTTTTCCACAAATTAGTCACTGATTGGATGCTTCTTTGAATGTAGTGAGCAACATCCACTAACCAAAAATACTCGTACTTAGCGCAACAAGGTGTCTTAAAATAAAAATTTCTCGAAAATAAATTAATTCCCACCAAACTTCCAATTATCAACCCCTAAACAGGTTCTGTGATCCAGGAAATTCAAAGATCCAGAATCGAGTAACAAAAATATTTTAATGATAGCGACTCCTTGAATCATTAAGTAGGTGGAAATGTATATGAATATAATATAATATAATGTAGTTTTCATTTTGTCTTCATTTCATTCTTTAAAACAGTAATTAAATACAATCTTAAATAATAATAATTGTTTTAATTTCTTGACTTACCTTGACGTTTTTTGATTCATGAACGGGTGCCAGATTTTTATTGAAATGAGTAATTCTTTCCTAAATTTAAAAGTGATTCAAAAAAATTATTTCTATCGTGATTAAATTGTGTTTTTTTAGAAATTAAATAAACAAATTTTAAATATATTTTTATAATATTTAAAAATTTATAATAACTTTTATACTGTATATACTTTATTCAAAAATGAAAATTGATATAATTCAATAAATTATGGGAGAAAACTACAGAAAACTAAAGAAATTTACAGACTTAATTTTTTTATAAAACTATTTTATTTAAGTAAATAAACTCGAGGTCTACAGTCAATTTTCATTTTTCAGCACCATAAAATGAATTAAATATAAAAGAAAGTTTTACAAATATGATATTAATTTAAATTTTAACAAATTAATCAATGTAAAAAATAATATCGATGTAAAGGTAATATCATAGACCTTATATTTCTATAGTGTAGTTATATTGTCAACTTCTTAAGCGTGTTTATTGACTTTGAAAATAGTAGTCGGTACCTACATACCTATATACCTTCTAGCAGGTACACTCTACTTTTTTCTATCCATAATCAATAATCTCCAAGGCTCTGTGATAGACTACTTTTCGAATTGATTATTGATTTTAAAAGGTTAGTATCGGTTAGAAATAAGTTAAATTAATTATAATTTAATGAATATTATAGAGTTCAAAACATTTTAAATAATAACATAAATTAATTGAAATAACAATATTTAAAAATAACCTATTGGGGTTTAAAAGCTAGTTCGTATAAGTGATTTAAACAATAGAATAAACCATATAATAATAACACCAGTCATTTGAAATTACAGGATAGAATAGACAACAATAACAGATATTTATATAAATTTAAAAATACGCTTTTTTACGAAATAACCTAAGTTGTTATAACGTTGTGTATGAACATTGACAATGAAATCAAATCAATTCTTAGAAGTCAGTATAGATACAATTAACAGATGATTACATTTTATTCCCCAACTATAAACTCACCGCTTTGACGGGCGTTACTTTTACTCTGTCCCGACGGTTGCGGAAGAGGAGTACAATCAGCACGTTGATGGGAATGACAATAAGAGCCGAAACTGTTGCCATGAAGATGCTGTGTGGTGACACTTTGATTGGTCCAAGTTCAAATAGTTTGGGACTTTCCACTTTATCTTGCTAGATATTCATAATTAGAGTGAAATAAAGTATCTGATATAACCAATAAATAATTTATAAAATATTGTTTGAAATATATAAACACATTGATAATATTTATAAATTTTGTAGCGATATTTGTCAATTTTACCGAACAATCTGGCATAAAAATGGTTCATAACATTTTCAGAAGGGGGCCTACCTGCTCATAGAACATGAGGTTGACCATCATCGTCCACATAATAATGACAAGACAGCTCGTTGCTCGTTGTACTCGAGTGAATTTTGACCTTGGGGGACGAGTCACCACAGACAACCACAAGTGTCCATCAAACAGATTCTTACTCGTTCGGGTCCAAAAAACATTCTCGAATCCGTTGACTTCTTCTTTACCAGCGACAGGAATTATGCGATCGATCTTCATAGAAAAATGTCATAAATATAATATAGAATGAATAACATTTAGAGTAATATCAAACTTATTTGCAGTTTATATAAAAGGGCATTATGTATGGTTACAATATTGAAATGTATTTACCATCCCATCATCTTCATCAACCGAAATCCATCTGTTGTGTATAAAGTAATATTTTTTGGCATTTTGTAAATCTTCAATCAGCATACGGCTAAAATACCAGCTCGGGTCGGTTCCATAATTGTCGTGGTAAAATCTGTGATACGGTAAATCAGAAAATGTGTTTCAGTTTCAGTCAATTATATTTCAGGCAACTAAATATTATTCTGACTGAGAATCATTTCTTATACTAATTTAAGGCCCAAAATTTAAAATTTGCTTTTGTACATCAGCTTTTTACCTATTTTTTTCTGACTTCTCAACTTCATCAATATATATGTATGTTTTATTAGTCCACTTCTAACATATTTTTGTGCTGTAAAGAACTGTGCCCTAATTTATAAAAATTATGTAACATATAGTGTATTCAGTCCAATTCGCCTAGTATCTCATTTTAAAGACTTTCCTTCATTTGAAGATATATCTTAATACCTAGCTAGTTTATTGTTCGAAAAGAAGTCTACATCTGTGTTTTAATCAGGCTGACAATTCATCAAGTAAGATGTTTAGCTGAAATCAGATCTGTTATTTTCAATATTGAGTTAAAATAAGTTAATTCAGGTTTGTACAATTTCAATATGTTATCGCAACAGAAAAATATATTTTACAGTGCTTTAGAATGAACAGCTAAATATCTTGTTAAGAAGAGTCAGGTGAATAAAGACACGATTCTTGACATAAGAAAAAATTTACTCAAATTTGATGAACATGATATTTTGGTCACTGTGATACGAGCATTGAACACCACAATTAATAGGTCCATTTCACATCAAACTGAACCTAGAAAGCGACTGTTTAAACAAACCTCTAAGACCACAAATCAGAAAACTTATAAAAAAGACTCCATAAAACGTGTTCCATAACTGCTTTTGTTATCTCCTTTAACTGTGAAACATTTAAATTGAATAAAAAAATCTGAGAAATGATGTGATTGCATGGAATCTGTAAATTGGACAGTTTTCCACACTGAACATTGCTTAATAATCTTCATTTGATAGGTTGCAATAATAATATATTAATTCCAATACTAAACACATTATTGATATGAATAATAAATTTACTATAAATATAAAGCAACACATTTGTTTTACCTCGCTGTTAAGAGATCTCCAAGATTAAACGGAGTTGTGAGAAGAAATGTGTCCACACCACTCCTCTGAAGAATCTTCCTCTTGGTGTCTGTTAGAAGACGGGGTTCAGTCTCTGA